>BRDA01020079.1:9414-21914 GCA_036984385.1 Crenuchus spilurus
TATGTCACCATTGGGATGAATGTTCGTAAGAGTGATTACTCATAAGGTCCATTGCTCAGCTCTAGAGCCTTATAAAAACAAGGTCCATTGCTCATCGCATTTAATCAAGTTCATGCGGTTGGCGATCCCCGTGACACCAGTATCGTAGGGGATCTACGATGGCATCTTCTTCTCCAGTCAGTAATGGAAACTGGCGACAGGTCACTTTCACTTTCACGATCACTTTCGCTACGTTTCTGTCGTTTTCCATCACTTGTTCTTTCAATCTATGTAAAATGAAAATGAAAAGTATACTATTCATTAATATGCTAAATAATGTGTTTATATGGGTTTTTAATAAAATAAACGAGACGACGACGACGCTTGTGTAGTCTGGCGGCTAAGGAGAGGGAGACCGACGGTCCGCATGGTTACACTTATCATATGAAAAGTAAAAGTAAAATGTATCTAACTTTCTTGTTCACTACCTTTTGCTGTCTTTGCATCGCTTTCACTAGCACTTTCACTTTCACTGGACAGCGGTCAAAGGTAATGACTGACCTCTTCTTCTACGGTAGCATCTAGGGGATGCTATGACCACAGTGCCCCTAGCGGTTGGCGTACTTGAACTAATTTACGCTACTCGTTACCTGGAACAAAAATATTCCGAGATCTCGACTCGTTACCTGGAATACTCATTAGTGAGAATGCTTGTAAGTAGGGTTACCACTGTATATGACTTTGTTTTTGTCTAGTTGGTTGTTATACCTTATTGATAATATTAAATATTAGGTCTGTTTTTAACAAGTTACACTGCAAAAGTCTGTATTCAGGCCCACAATTCATTTCCAGTTATTTCAATTTTATACAGTCATATCAAAATATTATGACAACTCATTGTTTGTAATGAACTCAGCCTCTGACATCACAGATGTCATGTGACAGGGTTTGCTGAATGTATAAATAAGCGAGCACACCAGTCAGTTGTAGCAGAGTGTAAAACTATCATCATGGGTAAAGGACGTGATGTGACTGATGTCTAAAAGGTCATGATAACAGTGTACCAGTTGAAGGGTGGCAACATCTTAGAAACCTCTAACTTTGTGGGATGTTCTAGAGCTGCTGTAGTGAAGATGTACTGATAATGGACTTCTCATACCATGAGTGCCTCTCAAACAGCACAACAGTGGTGGGACACTGATGCTAAAAGGAAACTCCAGCAAATGGTACAATGTAAGTTGGAATGGGCACAAGTGCCTCTTGAAACCTTTCATCACCTAGTGCAGTCCATGTCACGATGTCTCACTAGTGCCATCCAAGCTAAGGGTGGTTATTCCTACTATTAGGTAGGTGGTCCTATAATTCTAATATGACTGTGTATAGTAATTATTATTGTTGAATAATTTATAGCAATGTACTCTTAACAGCTGGTAAGGCTAAGGTATAGTACAGGGGTGTCTATCTCCAGTTCTGGAGGGCTGGTGTTCAGCACAGTTTGGTGATGTCATTGCTCTGACACTACAATTAAACCTGGTCATTACCTGCTGAGTTGAATGAGGTGTGTTTGTTTAGGAAGATCACCAAACTGAACAGGAATCTGGCCTGGTTTAGGGGTTTGGTTTGGAGGCAGATTGAGGTCCACTGCCATTAGGGCCTCAAACTGCTAGAATGTTTACCAGCCTGTGAGACATCGCTGAGGTTCTGGAGCCTGATGTGGTATCTTATCTCCAGAGGTCCCCTGGTGTCATATTCCAGCAATGCTTGACCACATGTGGCACAATGGAAGACTGGATTTGGACCCCACTTGGCACATCTAGGCCAAGACTGGTTCACCAGTGACCACCAGTTCACCACAGATGAACTTTGGGTCTGTACAGAGGCTAAATGACATGGCAGTCCACAAACATGCATCCAGAATCTCTTCCTCTCCACGCCAAACTGTGTAGAAGCAGTTATTTATGCCTGTGGTGGACACACCAGATCCTGATTATTTTGTGTCTGACCGAGCTGTATTTCTACTCACATATTACATGTATCATCAGAAATCTGACAAATGAATCTTATGTTGATGTCTCATGTCTTGATGTTGTAAGTTGAAAAGCCAGCAGTTTATATTTGTGGTGACACTCTGGTCTTCTCATTTTTGTTAATCTTACCATTATGTTACATGAATGACCACATAAATGTAATTTATTTTAGCACTAAAAGGAGACCTAAAAAGAGAAGAACCGAACCATTTCTATGTTGACAGACACTGGGTCTTCTGAGAAGTTCTGTTGTTTAATAAGTTATTTTTTTCTACTACTGGTGTATTTCTGCTCAGATAACTTTTGGAAATGTACTTCTTCTGGGCCTAAGACCTCTTACTCTGAGTGTGTTTGGTTAATTGTGAAAGCTGTTTTCAAGGCTGGTGGTGATGGAGTGAACCAGTCTGTGGTCCTCATGAATTAACTGTCTGGAATTTGCTTCATTGAAACTCTGTAAGTCAAATTTCGGCTCCTATAAGACTCTACAAGGTTCTTACAAGGCTGCCACAAGGTTCTTACAAGGCTGCCACAAGGTTCCTACAAGGCTGCCACACGATTCCTACAAGGTTCCTACTTGACTCTCACAAGTTTCCTACAAGGCTGCCACAAGGTTCCTACAAGACTCCTACTTGACTCTCACAAGGTTCCTACAAGACTCCTACTTGACTCTCACAAGGTTCCTACAAGACTCCTACTTGACTCCCACAAGGTTCCTATAAGGCTCCTACTCAACTACCACAAGGTTCCTACAAGGCTGCCACAAGGTTTCTACTTGACTCTCACAAGGTTCCTACAAGACTGCCACAAGGTTCCTACAAGATTCCAACTTGACTCTCACAAGGTTCCTACAAGGCTGCCACAAGGTTCCTACAAGACTCCTACTTGACTCTCACAAGGTTCCTACAAGACTCCTACTTGACTCTCACAAGGTTCCTACAAGGCTGCCACAAGGTTCCTACTTGACTCTCTCAAGGTTCCTATAAGGCTCCTACTCAACTACCACAAGGTTCCTACAAAGCTGCCACAAGGTTTCTACTTGACTCTCACAAGGTTCCTACAAGGCTGCCACAAGGTTCCTACAAGGCTCCTACTCGACTCTCACAAGGTTCCTACAAGGTTCCTACTCGACTCTCACAAGGTTCTTACAAGGTTCCTACTTGACTCTCATAAGGTTCCTGCTAGACTACCACAGGGTTTCTACAAGATTCCAACTTGACTCTCACAAGTTCCTACAAGGCTCCTACTCGACTCTCACAAGGTTCCTACAGGGCTCCTACTTGACTCTCACAAGGTTCCTACAAGGCTCCTACTTGACTTCCACAAGGTTCCTACAAGGCTCCTACTCGACTCTCACAAGGTTCCTACAAGGCTCCTACTCGACTCTCACAAGGTTCTTACAAGGCTCCTACTCGACTATCACAAGGTTCCTACAAGGCTCCTACTCGACTCTCACAAGGTTCCTACTATACTACCACAGGGTTCCTACAAGGCTCCTACTAGACTCTCACAAGGTTCTTACAAGGCTCATCTACAAGCCAGTGAAAGAATGTCACCAGATCACGTAAACCTTACAGAAAAAAACTACAAATACACTAGTGATCATGGAGAAATGTAAACCAAATGTGCAAGTAGTTGAATTGTGGCATCACAGACAATGTCTCTTTCAAACTGTCTTTATTACATCACTAATCACTTTCATGATGAGCATGTTATACTGCACCCAGACATGAATGTCCTTGACCTAGAATGTCCTTTTTTACTTCTTGAAGGCTTCTCAAGAATCTTAAGACTTGTTTCTGTTTATACAACCAGTGCTCAAGAGCTCAACCAGTGCTTGTGCAAGTGATCCCTGGTCTGAATAGAATTCTTCTGTGTGAAACCAAACAAGCCATAATGGGCTCCTCCCTCTAAACGAGCCCAGTTTCAGATTAATCTCAGTGAAGCAGCAGCACTTTTACGAGCTTGTGTTTAGGATTTTTGTAAATTACACATTAATAGACTGTGTTGTAGTTTAAGGTCTAAGTGTAATAAATGTTTCTTTCCCATACCTTCACCTTCTTTTCCCATGATACAGTTCCATGTTTCCTCACTATTTTTCCACTCCCCCTCCCCCTCTCCTCCATGCCAGGGTGAAGTCAGTGTGAATGGCCTGGACCGGGGTGCATTGGCCCAACCTTGGCGGCTCCGCTCACAGCCGATGTGGTTGGTGGAGACAAATTGAGCTGAACCACCAGAGAGAGTGGTGCAGGGCAGGGTGGGGCTGAGAGGTCAGACTGTCGCCAGTGTGCCTGGGCACAAACAGCAGTCAGTGCAGAGCTAGGCCTTACAGTACTACAGAGAGAGTGGCATGCAAATGTTTGTGCACCCCTGGTCAAAAGTTGTTGTGAATGGTAAAGTGAGTAGGAGATGAAATGATTTCCAAAAGGCATAAAGGTAACAAATAATTTTACAGCTGAAAAAGGTAAAGTTCATCATGCAGAAGATTGGACATATGAAGAGATTGCCATCAGATAACTTTTATTTGTTAGGGATATTGACTTCTCAGTCCCAGCAATCAGAAGCCATTGGCTCCTCTAAGCAGCTGCCTAGCACTCTGAAGTTAAAATAATTCATGCCCATAATGTAGGAGAAGTTTATAAGAAGATAGCAAAGCATTTTCAGGTATCTGTTAACCCTGGTCATAATGTAAGTAAGACATTTTTCAGGAAGGGTGGTGGTCAAGTTGAAGCCCACAAGACCAAAAACGTTTTCCAAGAATCTAATGTTGCAACAACGCTAGCGTGCAGTAGTCACCTAAATAGCCCAATTGATTCTGTTGAAATGCATCCATATCTTTATTAAGGTCTCACAGTCTAGGAGCAGTAGAGCATGGAACACTTAAACACAACCAGAGCCAGTTCTCAGGAAAGGAAACTGCTGTTATCAGTTTGTAAATGCTGTAAAAGTCATTAAAGGAAGTTTGGTGAGAATTTACACAATTTTCCCCTTTCTCAAAACTAACCAACCAAGTTTGGTGTATGTTCTGCCCTCTTATCTGTCATCTCTCTCTCTCTTTCTCTCTCTCTCTCCCTCCCTCCTCTTCCTTTACTCTTCCACTTCCTCTCTTCTCTCTTTTCCTCTCATTATGCTGTCCACCTGTCCTTCCTCTCTGCGCCTGTACATAATTCTCCACTACAGGAAGTGCTCCCAGGTTGACCTTTGACCCCCGGCAGCCGGGCTGTGTATAAACAGTTCGTTTTTTTTTGTGCACTTCCTGTTTGGTTTGAACAGGAGCGACGCCTATTTTAGTGTGTTTACAGAACAGCCTTCTGCAGGAATCTGTGTGTGTGTGTGTGTGTTTGTGCGTGTGTGTGTGAGTGTGTAATTTTTGAGGATTTGTTTTTTACATGTACTCTACACTATACTATACTTTGTTAGCCTTCTTTCACTCTGTTCTTCAATGATCAGGACCCCCACAGAGCAGGTATTACTTGACATAGATCACTGCTTGATGAAAGATGCTCTGTGTTTCTCAGTGACAGTCGCTGTAATTGTTCTAAACTTCATCCTCTCTGAAAAAGGATGAAGTATAGAGCGATTAGCTAATCTAGAAACATCTGAAAAACATTTTTTTGCACAATGTAACATTTTAGTAATGGTTCACTGATGCATGCTGTGCGTTGGCACACACAGTCGATATATTTAGGTGAATACTGAGTTCTAGTGTTTGCAGAATTAGTTCAGGATTCTGAAATAAAGAATCAAAACTTAAATGTTAAACATGTCTTAACTGATTGGCTACATCTGGGTTAAGTGGAAAAATATGTAAACAAGATTGTTTTGGTGAACCATTTGCATGTAATTCATCCATTGTGTTTGATATGCACTTACATAGTCTGATAATAAACAGATGGATGAACACAGACAGACAGACAGACAGACAGATAGATAGACAAGTGGGTGAATTAATGGAAGGATTGGTGGATGGTTTAAGAAATGGATGGGTGGATGAATGAATGAACAGATGGATGGATGTGTAGACAGGTGGATGGTCAAATGATAATGGAGGGATGGACGGTGGTGGATGGATGAACAGATGGACAAATGAATGGCTGTACAAATGCATGGATGAATGATGATGGATGATGAACAGATAGATGAATTGACAGATGGATGGCTGAATGGATGGATTATGATTGATGGACAGATGGATGGATGATTGGATAAATGAATGAATGGGCAGATGGATGAATGGCTGGACAGATGAATGAATGAGTAATAATGGATGGTCAGATGGACAAATGGATGAATGGACAGATTGATGGGTGACCGGATGGATGGATGATGGGTTAACGTATGGATGAATGGATGCATGATGATTGATGGACAGAGGGATGGATGATGAATGGACAGATATACAGACAAGTAGATAGATGGATGGATGGATAGAAAGTGTATGAATCCTTTGAGCTGTGTTCATGATGTATGCACCTCTACAGATGCTTTGCAGGCTCCCGATTAAGCCACAAAATAAGATTTCAAATATTTACTGGGAAATTACTGGCAAATATGTCCAGTGTTTACCAACAAATATTTATTTTGGGACATTTTATTTTTGCAAACAACATATAATTTCGTCTTTCTTCAAGCTTGTTTATTCCTTCTGAAGCAGCTGTTCTCCATTTAGTTGTGTTTGCACGTAGAAGAGTGAAAGATAGCAGATTTATTGTATACATGCACTGAACAACCCAACTATAGAGCTAAAATCAGATTTACTAAAACCTGATTACTGCTGTAATCCCGTGTTTAATCGTTTACTGTGTATACAACCACTTAAACAGGGAACTGATGAAATCTGATCATTCACTTCTAAACATTTGATGGTGTTTGATGGAAAACATTTATATTTACACAAACACCGATCTCCTCAAAGTTATGAAGCTGCTACAAGTTCATATTTACTAAAACTGACTGTAGGTCAGCACTTCCTGCTCTGAGCTGGTTGTCAAAGATGGCAGATACAGCATTCAGCTACACAAGTTTTTGCTATTTCAAAAAGCTCACAGTAAGTCATACTGTATCCTAAACCACATCAACTAGTCATTAAGATCTCTGAAAAGTTTCACTGATGTATTTTCTTTAACCAAACCTGGCTATTTAGGTGACTATCATAGAGTTAAAAAGGGAGAGTGAGCACTGGTCACGTGATCGCGTGATTTCATGGAGGAATCGCCGCCATTAGGCCAAGTAAAAAAAAAAATTGTTGATCATCCCTTTTCACCAAAATTTTGGGTCGGGGGGGGGAGGTGTTGTTTTTTTTGTTTTTTTGTTTTTTTTTGATGGTAGAAAAGTATTGTGGCGGCTCTTGGGGGTGTCGGCCAATCAGATGGCTGCTTGTCGTACGCTATTTGCATAAAGTTCTCTTGTGTGTTTATGGGTTCTATTTTGTAATTATTTGGGGTCTTTAAGAGGGGATTTTTTGTATGTGTAATGATTGTTAGTTGTAGTCTAGTCTCTATGAGTTATTTTAGTGTGTTTTAGTTAAGTTACCGTTAATGTGTGTCTTAGTCCATTTAGTTAGTCTGGTCGTACTTTCATGTTGTAAAGCAGTGAGCGTTTGCTACTGCACTTTCCTTTTTACTAAAAGAGCATTTAGTAAGTAAATGTTTCATTCTTTTTCTTTACTCTCTTCTCAAGATGTTGAAAACTTAAATAAACCATGTTAAACACGGGGATGATCACCAGTTCTTTTTTTTACTTGGCCTTATCAATACGGGAGAATTGATTCAAAACTAAAGACAAAAACTCATTAAAGTACAACTGCCAGTCGTGTGCATGTTACAACTGCACAAATAAACGCAAAAAGGAGTCTGGAATATCCTTCCATAGGTAAGTAAGCCTAAAATATTCACTTTTCTGAGAATTAAATCAATTTATGCAGGAAAGAAGACGTATCACCAAAGTTATGTAATAAACAGTCACGTTGCTGCAGGTAGACGGTCTTGACTTTATAGAAAGAAAATAAAACCACCAGCTGACATTTTTGACCCCATTTTCGGCATTTGTGTACAAAAGCACAAAGCACAGTTCTTGTTTACAATTCCATTTGTTAGACCAAAGACGTCTAGTAGTACTGTTATGTAGGTTTATATTAGACATGTATAGTCTATTATAGAGTTTACAATAAATGGAAATTTATCAGCTTCGTCAGAAGAACACAGAACAGTGTTGGTGTACGACTGTACGACTACGAGGCACCTATCATGGATTTTCATGGCCTATGCATCACCTGCTTCTAGTCTGGATCCTGCAGAGTATTATTTTAGCATGTTTTACCCTAGTCTTATTCTATCAGTATGGTTAAATCATGACTTACAGGCCTGTAATATTATAAAAAAAAATACGCCGTAGAGTCTACATGTTGACAATCAGTCAGTCTGCTCATTGTACAGTCTCCATAACTTCAGCTTCGCCGCTGATTTCTGGCTTTTCACTGCTTTATCCCGGTTTTATTGTACTCATTTCATAAAGCCAACATGTCTTTACACCAGTGTGCAGAGTTTTAGGAAGATCTAGTGTATAGCTGTTAGGGGTACAGGAAAAAATCGCTCCGAGCTCGAATTGCGTTTCTCACATTGAACAATTCAGAATCGATTCTCATTTTCAAAAAATCCATTTTTTTTTTGCGGGTGCGGATGTGCCTTCTCAGCCACCGTAGTGCTAGGCAAAACAAGGAAGCAGCGTGGGCTATGTACAGGCATGCCCTTTGAAAGCAACCATTTGGAAACACTTTGGATTTTACCGTCAACCCGGCCCGGGTAAGAAAGGGCTTGACGTGACTCATGTGATTTGCAGAGATTGCAACGGTAAAGTAAACTATTTTGTTTGGATTTGAAAGAATCGGAAAAAAATCTATTTGTGACCCCAAGAATTGATTCTGGATTGATTACTTCGATTCCCAAAGATTCTCAGCCCTAATAGCTGTCGACCTATCTTGTTTTAAAGATGACGTTTTCCCATTGATCTGCATGTGCTTTGTTGACATTGGTCCCATTTTGATCCCCCATGAGATCACAACATCAGAAAGCACAAATGATAGGGAGTGCTCGCTCTCCCTTTCTAACTCTATGGTGACTATTGTTTGTTAGCAATGTTAGCCTCACGGCTAAACGAAAGCAACAAAATTTGGTGAGTGAAAAATTGTGTAAGTATGATTTTACTGTGAATATGGTCAGTGTGGTTAAAAAAGAAGAGCCTCTTTGCTAACTCTGCTCATCACAGCCCACAGCACCTCTTAATTCTGCTCTGCAATTAGCCACTCGGTCAGTGACTCCAAACTGGGTCCACACATCAGTCACACACACATGTGCACTTGCTTACTTTCCCCCAATGATTTTCCAAAAAGCCTTACTCTCTCTTACTCACCAGTGACTTATCACTATCTGTAGCTCTGTAGACTCTGGATCCAATTAAATGGTTTGTTTCTTTGCCAGTGATACCCCCCCACCCCTCTGTCTGTGTGTCTGTCTCTTTCTCTCTTTATCTCTCTCTCACTCATGTATTGAATTATATTCTTCAGCTGCCTCTTTTGTCTGCCTGTCTGTCTCCAGTTAGCCCACGATGCTCCTCCAGCTAGTCAAAGCTTCACGCACTACAGATCTGTTTGACCTGTTCGAAGGTCTTGTGGTTCTCTTCAGCACAAAGCTTAAGTGTTTCCCAATGTTTAAGCAGATTTCAGACAATGTGAATTAATGTGTTTACCTTAACAACTAAGTGTAAGTGGGATAATTAGGCTTTTCTGTAATTTAGGAATTTCTGAAAATCAAACTTATTCTATCACTCAACCTGCATTTTACATGACAATACATAATTTTACTTCAGAAGACATTCTAGCCATTTGAAGTCCAAAAGCTAGAGCCGGTATTCCCTTCAAGTGCTTCCCAAATTTTAAGCAAACTTTGGAAAATTTGGTGAAAGAACATTTGAATTAATGTGTTTCATTAAGTGCTGTTACACACATCTACTTATAAATTGTGGGACATGGGACAGATGTCAGGAGCTCATTGGTTATTTGTCAATGTCATTGGTCAAAAGTGATGGTTGTGCAGCTAAACATCATTATCTCATTACATATTCAAAATTTCCATCATATTTCAGTTTAAGATGACCACCTTAGCCAAGCATAGGAACTTGTTTTGGGATATTTAGGCTTTTCTGCTGAAAACCTTCAAATTATGAAATTGTAGAAATTGCTCAACAGTTTGCAGTAAACCAGAATTTGACATGAAAATTAATTTTCTTTTTTTTAGTTGTCTGGCGACCGATTAAATTAATTGCAGAAGGGTGAGGTAGGGCAGTGTCACCATTTTTAGCTCAGTTTTGGTGTCTTCCACAAGTTTTAGAAAGTGAGTTCAGTGCAGCTGTTTACTCTCCACTAGAAGTTTAGTCAGGCAAGGCGTCATGAGCCTTAAGAATGTAGTAGATACAGTACAGCTACAAGTATGGGTTGTCATGGAAAATGCTCCATTTAGTGGGTGACCTCAAACCTCTGAGTGGTAGTGTATATCTACTACCATAGTACAGCAATAGTACCATGTTATTGTAATGTTATAGTAATGTTTAGAGATGACTTAGGCCTTATTCACACAAATCTGTATATTTTTTAACATTTTTATATCATTTCCACACTGACAGCATTTTGGAAAATCTCTTCATCTACACGGGAATTCTGAAACCGATCTCCACCCTTCCGAGCACTTTCAAAAACCTCACTTTTCAGTGACCAAAAATAGTATTTTCATGTAAAGACGTTGGAAACAGAGAGAAAATCTGAGTTTTCAACAGCATCCACATATGTGTGGACTTGGCCTCAGAGAGTCATTAGAACTGTCATTAAAGAGGAGGTGACTCATACTGTAGTGTGTGGCAGATGGTCGTGGAGTGGTTGATAATCAGGTTAGTAATTTCAGTAAGTAAAACAATTTGGTTTATTGTATGCGTGTGCGTGCATTTGGTCTTCTGGCAGGAACTATCAGGAACTGACTGACTGGTATTATATAGCATAATTAAAAGAATGGCTTTATTCTTTAATATAAAAATCCATGTCTGGTGGCTAGATTAGCTTAGTTTAGCCAGTGAGACACCTTGACAGATAGATATATTCTGACAACTCGATTAGCCAATGAGACGCACTGACGGGTAGATTAGCCAATGAGACCCACTGACGGCTAGATTAGCCAGGGAGATGCATTGATGGCTAGATTAACCAGTGAGACACACTGATGGCTAGATTAGCCAGTGAGACCCACTGATGGCTAGATTAGCCAGTGAGACCCACTGATGGCTAGATTAGCCAATGAGACGCACTGACTGCTAGATTAGCCAATGAGACGCACTGACTGCTAGATTAGCCAATGAGACCCACTGACGGCTAGATTAACCAGTGAGATGCACTGATGGCTAGATTAGCCAGTGAGATGCACTGATGGCTAGATTAGCCAGTGAGATGCACTGATGGCTAGATTAGCCAATGAGATGCACTGATGGCTAGATTAACCAGTGAGACGCACTGATGGCTAGATTAGCCAGGGAGACGCACTGATGACTAGATTAGCCAGTGAGATGCACTGATGGCTAGATTAACCAGTGAGACCCACTGATGGCTAGATTAGCCAGTGAGACCCACTGATGGCTAGATTAGCCAATGAGACGCACTGACGGCTAGATTAGCCAAAGAGACGCACTGACGGCTAGATTAGCCAATGAGACGCACTGGCGGCTAGATTAGCCAATGAGACCCACTGACGGCTAGATTAGCCAGTGAGACGCACTGATGGCTAGATTAACCAGTGAGACGCACTGACGGCTAGATTAGCCAGTGAGACGCACTGACGGCTAGATTAGCCAGTGAGACGCACTGACGGCTAGATTAGCCAGTGAGACGCACTGAAGGCTAGATTAGCCAGTGAGACGCACTGATGGCTAGATTAGCCAGTGAGACGCACTGATGGCTAGATTAGCCAGTGAGACGCACTGATGGCTAGATTAGCCAGTGAGACGCACTGACGGCTAGATTAGCCAGTGAGACGCACTGACGGCTAGATTAGCCAGTGAGACCCACTGACGGCTAGATTAGCCAGTGAGACCCACTGACGGCTAGATTAGCCAGTGAGACGCACTGACGGCTAGATTAGCCAGTGAGACGCACTGACTGTTACTACCCACCACGCATCTTCTACAGTAACAGTCCTCTAACCTGCTATTACACACTCACAGTCTTGTGGAAAGGTTTGTGCCCTCTTGGTTAAACGGCATTCTTTATTGATTTTTTTTATATAGAGAACACATTACTAATTCACACTTTTTATTTACTGAATTTAACATTTTGGGAAAGAATAATATGAAAAAAAGAAAATAAATAGCACATATGCAATAAGCAGAATATGTGAATTTGTTCCCTGTAAAGGTGAACTTGTGTTACTTATTTTTAGGAAACTGACAAATGTTTACTTTGAC
>BRDA01020080.1:4654-39563 GCA_036984385.1 Crenuchus spilurus
ATCTATCTATGAATGAATGAATGAATGAATGAATGAATGAATGAATGAAATAACTAGTTTATAACTGATACCTCAGTTACTGACAGTAGATAGCTGGAGGTGGAGAATGAATCATACGGTGACTGGAAGACATATTGGCACATTAAAGGGCCCGTGTTGTCTAAACATATTTTTTACTTTTATGCTGCTGCTCCATATACTCAATCTTCTATGGTAGAACAATGACAACACATCTTTTAGCTCTGATTTGGTGTCCCCCACAAGCTGTTGACAGTGATTTAACAGGCTTAATGGGAAATAGGAATTTTATGGATATGGACTTATATGGAGACAGATATATGCATTTTCTTTTTCTTACTTCCGGCGCTGTAGCGATCGGCTGCCCTTCTAGTAGCTCGTCAGTGTGTTGATCAATAAAGTAAGTAAGTAAGTAAGTAAGTAAGTAAGTAAGTAAGTATCTATCTATCTATCTATCTATCTATCTATCTATCTATCTATCTATCTATCTATCTATCTATCTATCTATCTATCTATCTATCTTTTCCTACCACAGACAACAAGCATGTGATTGTTACAACCTTTACACTTTAACTTTATCTGAATGTCAGATGTTTTTGTACTGTATGTGCTTCTGTAAAATGGTAATGGGCCCAATGCTATGATCTGTCTGTCTGTTTTTACTGTTTTTACTTTTATCTGTACAACACTGTTGGAAAAGCTGGAAATAAAGAAGTTCTGTTGTTTTATCAAGTTGGATATTGTAAGTCATTTTCATTCTCCACACACACACACGCGTGCGCCACACACACACTCACACACAAACACACACACACACACACACAGAGAACAGACAGTTTATTAATCCCTTAAGGAATATTGTCCTATTTGGGAATATTGTCCTGTTAGTGATTTTCATACTGAGTGAAGCTGTCTTGTTGTGGATCAGTACACAAAAATCTCCTCCATCCCGGTGAAGAACCATTTCGCAATGCAATAAATAAGTAAATGAATCAAATTAAGCAGGCAAATGGTTCAGGTCTTCATGGTTCTATTTAAAAAATAATGTTTTGTAATGTAAATAACTGTTTAATATATAATTAATTTAATGTATAATTTATTGTAGTTTATTTACGTAGCACACACATTATGTTATTGTATTATATACAATATAACTGCACTTCAAAAATTAATACTGACATTGGAATCTCATTCAGGAATGTGAGTGTGAGAGTAGCTGGGCATGTGGAGCATTTCAATTAACTGAACTATTCTAAACCAACATTCATTTACTGTAAGTACTGACACTTTAACAAACACACACACACACACACACACACACACACACACACACACACACACAGCCTCACAATGAAAACTGTGAAATGACATTTTCTCATTGCTGTCCTCTTGTGGTGAATTTTTGAATTCAACATTTTTAATATCAGTAAATTCATAAAGAGATTACATAAACCTTTTACCTGGGTATGAGGCAACTACTAGAAATGTAATAACACTCTCATTAAAGCACCACTTGTCGTTATTATTCAACGTTTTGTACATATATTCATTGTGTTCATAAACATCATGTTTTGTGGCCATTTTGAGTTTTTATTCATCCAAAATGTAATAAATATTTTTCACTTGATTAAACTTTCACTAAACTTGATTTAGGCATAGTGAACTGAAACAGAAAGATAAAATTTGGTGGCTGTAAAAACATTTTCATATTGCATTCTTAGAGTTGGATTTGAGGGATGATGCCAGTGCATCACAATGTTGTTTTGGGCTTGATTAAGTGAATATTGTTGGTATGTTTGTCCATGTTTTAATTATTTCTATAATATAGAAGTTAAATATTTGTGTGTAGACCCATCAACCAAGTAATCTGGGGAAAATGTTTAACAATTTGATCTCAGTATGTACTAGTAAGCTAACTTATGAAATACTGACAAATATCAACCCAGGACAGAGTGCCAAACCATATCTGGGCATACACACACACACACATATATACACATTAATTCACACACAGCAGGGTAATTTTAGAGTAGCCAATTCACCTGATCTCCATATTTTTGGAATGTGAGAGGAAACCAGAGTCCCTGGAGGAAACCCGTGCCAACACATGGAGAACATGGAAACTCCACCCAGATGGGGACTTGAATGCAAAACCTCAGTGCTGAGAGGTGAACATGCTAACCACTAAGCCACCAAAGCAACAAACAATAAAATTTATTTATTATTATTATTATTATTATTATTATTATTATTATTATTATTATTATTATTATTATTATTATTATTTTATTTTTTATTTATTTATTTTTTATTTTTTCTAACAAGCTCCCCTTGTTAGAATGTTAAAAGATGCCTGACACAGAATTATCTGTTTATTAACCATTGAGGTATTTTTGTCCAACAAATGTGCCAGACATTTCATTTAGTCCCCCAGGCAACCTGTGTTAACTTGTGGAAAATGGGTATAACATGTCAGCTTTAAACAAGATTGTTTGAGCCAATTTTGGCCCACAATACACACGTCATTGCCATATCTGACCTGAAAGTGCTTTGAATGGGTCACATTTGGTCCTGAATTGTCTGCTGTCTGCTATGGTCTAAGAAAAATTTAATTTATCATATTGTATTGTTACACCTCAACCTCTGCCCAGAATGACAATTAGAAAGGCTCAACAATGTCAGTTTTTATTAACACTCCATCAGACACAGGTGAACCATAGTTCTAGACTAAATCTGATTTTAAACAGAGAATCACTATTCACAGTGTAACTTCAATCAGGACCAGGCTTTCATTGCTAGAAAACAGTACAAATAAGGGTTAAAGGGTCATGTAATGACTTATTAAACCCATCCAGATCAATATCAAAAGTTTTAGATTTATATTTGTGGAACCATAAGGGCACAGGATACAAGGACAGGCACTGAGAAGCATGCTCTCCATCCCCTCCTTGTGTACTCATAATTTGTCTTTCTTATATTTGGACATGACAGGCAAGACCTTCACAACATTGCAGACCACCATCTAACACACACACACACACACACACACACACACACACACACACACACACACAAAAGCTTAGTTTATTGTTTTTATTGTTTGTACATCAGACGTATTTGTGCATTTAGTTTATTTTCACAAATAATTCAGAATTGTATCCCAGTAATCAAATATAGGATCAAATAAAATCAGGTTTATACACTGAATTGTTTTAATGAGTTATAATTCATGTGATCTATTGAGTTAAAGATTAATACATTAATAATGATTTGGCACTTGGCTCAGGTGGTCTCAGGGTCTTCTTGTCTATAGATATCTGAGAGTTGTCGTTGGGGAGGTGAGAGGTACTGATACATGCGTAGAACTGGGTGAGAGACATATGCAGTGTGTGTGGAGCGTGTCAGCCCAGGTCGTAGACTGGTGATCTCCAGTGTTGGGCTGAGACAGTTGAGAGACAGCACGTTTCTGCGTGTCTGGTGACTGCGAGTATGTGTCTGCTCAGTTTGTGGATGTAGACATGCATGTGATGTGTGAAGGTGATGGCGGTCAGAGAGTTTTGGGAGGGGACAGGAGGACGAGGGCAATGCCAGTTTGTGTCGTCTTTTCTCAAGCAAAGCCTGAAAGATTGAAGATCGCTCCATAGTGACCTTTTTGGAGGAGACACAGGGCCAAGGTTTCTTCACCTCAATAGACTGGTTCTCCTTATCAGAAGGATGTACACTGGTTGGCAGAGCAGGCCTGGATTTGTGTAATGACTCATAATGACCCTGGATGAATGTTTTAGAAGGAGAGACTCGAGGGCGTCTAATATGAGCCCCTTCCACTAGAAGATTAACACCGACATATTGAGGAATCTCTACTGTTGCCTGGAGGAAGGAGAGGAATACATTTTACGTATTTTAAATGTAAATTTTCATGGGAAATATGTTTTTACTTCACAGTAGATGCAGACAAGCAGCACATGCATGTTTGGTGTCTGAAGTTTGCCTCAATGAACCACCAAAGCTAATATAATAAAGCTTATATCCCTTCAATTAGCCTAGTGCAAACTGCATCCCTAAATTAAATGAACAAAAATAAAAGGTAGTAACAGCCATCATGAAGATTAAATCATATCTAGTTTGTGTTATTAGCTCCGTACTACCGCCATGCTACAAGTAGCTTAAAGTCCAGTGCGTTGAAATGAAATTGTATGAAAATACACAGTAAATCTGCCAGTTTTAAATCAACACTATTAGAGTTAAATTAACACTGGGAGTGTTACATTTTGACACCCTCAGTGTTAATTTAACTCTAATAGTGTTGATTTAACACTGGCAGATTTACTGTGTAAGTCTACTATTACACTTTATTACAATTATATAATTACATCAATTACACTCTAAAAACTGCCAGATTAAAACAACCCAATCTGGGTAATTTCCATAACCCAGCATTGTCACTACAAAACATATGCTGGGTTAAACTGACTCAGCATTGCTGGGTAACATAAATAATCAAACAGTCTGGGCTAAATTGACCTAATGCTAGGTTGTATTTAACTCTTTTCTTTGGCTTACGGTCTAATTTATACATTGTATACATTACTTTGTTTCTGGTCCTAAATTAAAACAAAACTAATGCCTTGTTAAATAAAGAACTATTTGTATTGGTTCCACTTAACAGAAAGTAGTAAAATATCTTTATTTTAGGAGGTTTTACTTATTTATGTCAGAAGAAAACAGACTCAACCCAGCAGATTTTTTTAAATTTTAGGCTACTACTGCCAAAGAAACATAAGCAACACATTTGTTATGTGTGCTGGTTGGGTATTTTGGTGAGGCTGGCTGTGGGATTGTCATTTCATTGAGCTGCGGTGTTAGCTTGCATGTAGCAATATTTGAATTTCAAATCTTTAACTACTTCATATTTCAGAAAATCCAATGATATTTTTGAAAAAAAATACAGCAGAAAAAACACACTGGGTTTGGGAGCTAAATTAAAGATCATGTTTTTTTCCATGACATGGTGTGAAAGAGGTCATTCACTAAAACGGCATTAAAAATTCTCATACAGAGAATTCTCTTGGCTTGTTTCACAACTTCTCTTGTTTATGGCAACATTGGTTAACTCTTTAGATGGCCAGGACCAGGCTTCAATTTCTCATTAATATAACTTATATAGCCTAGGTTGCAATAAATGTGTGAGTTTAAGGAGTTAAATGTATTAAAGTGTTTGTTTCATTAAATAACTTTACATGTTCTGTGCATACAGTACAAGCTAGTTACGTGAACATTTGGGGGTCAAGTGTCACTTTCTTGCTTATTTAAAGGTTAAAATATATATATATATATGAGTGTACCTGTTTGTAAATGAGCTGAAAGCCTCCAGTGTGTGTGTGGCGGTCATAGCGTCGGTCCAGCACTACACGCAGGGTGTCCTCCTGCACAGCAGGACAGAGCCGGGCAGTGACAGTGGTGGAGGGAGCCATGGTGGGGCTGGCATTGACCTCCAGCAGCCACGGATGCATGTCACACCCCAGTATAAAGTCAGCCCCATAGAGCTCAAAGCTGGCCTTGCGGGGTTCCACGCTGTCCTGTACAGTCAATAGAGTCTGGACCACTGCCCGTCTCATCCCTGGAAGCACCACCTCCTCCCACAGCCCAGCACGTCCAGAAGCTTTCAGCCAGGAACAGAACTCGGCGCATGACCACATGTTCTCAGCAGGCAGGGATGGGTCACGACCTGCACTCGGGCGGAAATGCTTTTGGACAGAGTTGTTGCAGAGATGGACAGAGCTGATAGAGGGGAAGAAGAAGGTGAGGAAGTGTTGTGTTGTGTAATTCAGATATGAATATGAAATGATCATCTTCACATCTGGAACATCTGAAATAATAAATGAACATACAAACATACAGTGCTGTTCTTAGGCTTGACACAAAATAGGTTTAACACTCGGGTAAGAATTTAGTTTGTTCAGGTTAAAGTAAAGAAAACATAAAAACGGGTTTGGAAGAATTATTGGAAAACACTGATGAACCAAAACATGGTACAAATATGAAAAAAAAAAAGAAAAAAAAGAAAATTACATCCATTCCTTCATTTCAGAAAAACATTTTAAAAAATGTTAGAACAATGAGGCAAAAATAATAATGTGATTTCAATCAGGTGATGTCAACAGGTGATTGTAATCATGAATTGGTACAAAAACAGTATCCACAAAAGGTTGAGTCTTTGAGGAGCAAAAATGGGTGGAAGATCTCCAGTTTGACAACAAATGCGTGATAAATGGACTGAAATGTTTAAAAATGTTCCTCAAACAAGAATGTTTCCATCACCACCTGATTACTTAAGTAGGCTATAACGTACTGATTTGCCAATCAAGTACTGGAGTTTGGATACTGAGTTGCTCCAGTGAGAGGTCTGTTTAATATTTAAACAGAAATAAAATAAAACTGTTACATTATATGTTCATTTCTTAATGAGTTCATTTGCACAATTACAATAAAAATGTATTTACTCTAATGCTAGAATTGTTCTGGACAAATAAGCAAAAAATAAAAGATGACCGCAGATTATAAGTTTCTATTGTTTTACTATTTATAGTTGTGTGTTTGAATAAAATGAACATTTTTCTTTTGCTGACAAAATTCCTCTGAAATTCCAAATAAAGCATGGTCATTTAGAGCATTTATTTGCAGTAAATGACAGCTGGTCCAATTTCCAAACAACAAAGACATGGTCGCATTTATTTTTGAACACCACAACACTAATGGTTGAAGAGATCAGAAGTCATTATTTGGTGGAATAAGCCAGGTTTGTTCATCCTCTCCACCAGTTATTCACATTCCTGTAGGGTGACTTTATGTCATTCCTGGTGCAAAAATTCAAGCAGCTTAGCTTGGAATAAGAGTGTTCTCTTATTTTTTCCAGAACTGTATACTGCCCAGATTTTAACTCAGGTGCCCAAAGACTTTTCCTGCTCTAACACACCTGATCCACCTAAGCTGCTCATTAATAAAATGCTCCTGAGTGGATGTGTTAGATCAGGAAATACACCAACATGTGCAGAGGAAGAGTTCTGCAGGGTCAGGTCTGTACTAGAAAATTATTACAAAAATGGAAGGTGGCTGCCATTAAATTTTGAGTTCATTGAACCTCTAAAAGTAAATTAAGACATGAGACCTTCTGTGAAGTCATTATTTGATATTCAATATTATAAAAAGGCAGCCAAGTTAGTTACTTTTTAAAATCAGCACTCTGTGGGCCTCATTAACCAACCATTCTTTAGAAGAAATGTATTCTTAAAACCCACTTGTGCAATTTATATAAAGATTCTGAAATTCACCAGTGATTTCTTATTTGGGATTTTTGTGCTGGTAAGAAAAGAATCCATTTATACTTACGAGCACACTTACACATATTTGTGCAATTTAACTGGTTAATGCATTTTCCTCGTTTCTACAGTTAGATAATATAGGATTTTAATTACAATAATATTTAAGAACAAAAAAAAAACAAAAAAACAAAGCATACTAGTGAATGAAACCCTTTGTTTTTATATTACATCACACTAATATGAACCATTCCTCTATACTGGGTATGTCTATTTCTCTCTCACCTGTCCAGTCTGTGTGTGGAATAGGGCTGGGTAGAGAAACGGAGGTAACACTCTTCATAGAACCACACTGTGAGAGGGTTCCAGTCTGTGACTAGGAACCACTGGCGTAGATCAAATTTAGTGCCGTGAACCAGCAGAGGGCGCTCCAAGTACTTCTGAACTACCCACTTACTGTCTTTGATTAGAGAAGAGTCACTGTCTACTAAACTCAGTATCTCATCTAGCCTGTTCATGCACATTATACCTGCAACATAAGAGGAGAAACAAAGAATACATTAATATGTTTTTCTTCACACTCCTGTGCTATTCTTCATAGCTTAAATTCTGTTTGCCTTGTTTTTCTATTCACCTCTGCCTCGTGATTGGGCTCCTGGTTTTATAATCCAGATGTTGCAGAGTCCATCAGTTTCCAGCTGTGGACAAACTTTCTGCATCTGAGTTAACATGGACCTACAGCGCTCAGCATACTCAATATACCCCTCTATTAAAACACCATCACTAAAGAGGCAGAGAGAAAAGGATGTAGATTATATTACAGATACAGATAAAGGATTATAGAGCAAGAGAAGAAAAATTCATAGCACTTCACATATACTCAACAAAATAGATGAAAAATATTTGGCAACCAAATAAAACAGCTAAAGCCTATCAGGTTCATCCCTTTAAGAGTCAATTACATAGTATACATTTTGTAAATCTTAACAAGCCTTATTAACTGTTGCTATGAAATAATATATTTGTGGGTGATGCATGGAGAGGTCCATTAAAAAAAACTGAACTCACTGAGCAACACGGTAGTAGTTCTGGACAAAGTCGGCCCACTGTTGTTCGGAGAGGACGGGAGGAGAGTCTAAGGCCACATCTATATCACCATGTTCTTGACTGTTCAGATACTCCTGACATACACTCAGGGCCATGTCAATCAACCCACTTCCAAGCTTCTGATTGGCCCGTGGCTTATGCTGCTTATCCAGACCTACAGACCGACAGATATTGCAATTCAACATAAGAAAGTCTATATTTTCAACTTTTTCATGCTACATCATTTGAAAATGCTAGCTACCTTTTACAGTGGGTGAATATTTCAGGGTGAATGGACAAACTGATTTAAAGTTAAATACCTCTTCTCATCCTCATTTTTTATGATTTGTGAAAAGCCACATTTGTGTGTGCTCATGTTTGAGAGTATTACCCTGACACTGTACATTACAGATGTCTCTTTCTCCTCCAGCTCTCTCAACCACATAGTGCAGCAGGCTTGTGCAAGCAGTCCGTCTGAAGTCCTCTTTAAAGCGTAAGAAGAAGATTTATTTTAATTGATTGCCACAAATCCTGTGGGCAGGACCCTGAATAGACCTTGATACTGACCAGTGAAAGCTAGTTTTTCATCCTCTGCCCCCAGCCTGTAGCAGCGTGGGAAGAATGTGTCAGCATTAGTTGAGTCAAACCACTGTAGATTTCTCAAACTCATACACAAACCCACCTGAGAGAGAGAGAGAGAGACAGAGAGAGAGAGAGAGAGAGAGAGAGAGAGAGAGAGAGAGAGAGAGAGAGAGAGAGAGTGAGAGAGATTTTGTATGGAGTTTTGTTTGAACTGCATGTTAGCTGATGTATTTGAGAAATTTGAGTGGGACCTTGGTGGTGAAGGATCCAGCTTTTGCATAGTGATTAGTCATCTGGTCTTTTCGTAATGACTGATAGTCTACTGTGTCCCTCCTGGTTGTCCAGTAGAAATATGTGGTTTCATTGCGCACCAGCCGAGACTACAAAGGTTTAGATCTTCATGTTATTCTGTGTGAAGGCCTCAAGGTATATGTATTAGTACAAACATAATCTTTTATATATGTAACTTTATGCTACTTTCATATGCCTATTGAATGTATTATTTATACATTACAAAATGTTTGGTGTTATGAAAATTAAGTTTGAAAGTATTTAGCTTAGGTGCATATAAACTTTTTGTCGCACATATTTACATGTCATGGAATGTAGGAATATCGTGAATAAACCAAAATTGTATTAGTAATATTAGTTATATAGGAGATATTAGTCCATAAAACCTCAATAAACATCAAAATAGGAGATAAAATTTTATAAATAAATAAAATAATATTTTTCAATTAGTGTTTTTCAAGAGTGTGTCTTGTTTAGTCTTGTTAAGCATTACTGAAATATGTGTTACAGCACTAATAGGAGATAGAAGCATATGTATTCATACTACATCCCATGATGCCTTGCATGAAATATGTGATAAAGGTCCAGCAAAAAGTAAACAGCTGTACTAAAGCCTACAATATCACTGTCAACAACTTGTGGGATACACCAAAACTGAGCTAAGAAGCAGTGAGACTGTCCTGCATCACCCTTCTACCATAGAAGACTGAGTATATGAAGCAGCAGCAGGTGTGAATTTTATTATAATCTCAAAACAGACAGAAAAAAGATTTTTCTTCTAAAGCAATATCATGTTTTGTCACAAAAGTGTCCAATTTGTTGTGGTAATGTGTATTTCTCCTCTGCTGGAAGTAAACCTTGCCACTATGTCCATATTAGTCATTTTACTAATACTATCAGAAGGACAGCTTTTAATTTAATTTAAGCATTTTCAAATTATGTTTTTTTAATGAGATAAATTGAGCAAACTAAAAATTGAGAGTTTACATTGTCAGTTTTGCATAGCAATATCACAATATCATGAAGCACTGTCACACCCCTAGTATTAACTTTTTAATTACTTCAGAATCAGCTGTTAATTACATTTAAAGCCAGTAAAGTCATTTTAATTCAGCTGAATAAAAAACAAAAATTAAGCAAAGATACAGAAAGAGTAAAAAAAATATCCATCATTTGCATATGGCATGTGTCAAGGACTGTAACAGTTTTATAGCTCACCATGAGGTGATACATATCATCTGTATCATCTTCCCTGTCTCCATCCTGTCCTCTGTCTGCACCTGCACATAAACAGAAAGGATGGAGGGATGACACATTGTCTCTAGGGATGAAGAGAAAGATCCATCTGTGACATGCTAGCAAAAGTGCACTGTGTCTACCTCTTAACCTTAGACATCAGAAATTACAGTGTGAAAATGTATTATGTGCTACATAACAAAAAATCATTTGTGTTCACTATTTAATTAAAAAGGGACAGCATCATATTTTATATTAATCACACACAAAGTGACATTTCAAGCCTTTTTTGTGTTACTGTTGATCTGTAGGACTTTCTCAAATTATTAGAATATTTCATTTCAAATTTGAGTAAACTTTTCAAACCAAAACAAAAAATGGCATGCACATCAGTGGTTTAATTTCAGTTTAACACTGATAGTCTAGTAGTCTACAGTCATGGTCAAAGGTTTTGAGAATGGCACAAATTTTGTTTTTTACAAAAGACCAAATGCTTTTTGTTATAAGTTATAAAAAGTTATAAGCATTCCATACATTTCCAAGTTTTTATTGACAAATACATCCAGTTAAAACAAAGGCTTAATATTTACAGTGTTGACCATTCTTTTTTAAGACATCTGCAATTCACCTTGGCATGCTGGATATCAGTTTCTGGACAAAATCATTGAGTGATGGCAACCCATTCTTGCCTAATCAGTGCTTGGAGTTGATCAGAGCTTCTGGGTTTTTGTTTGTCCACAATCTTTTGAGGATTGACCACTGGTTCTCAATGGGATTGAGATCTGAGAAGTTTCCCAGCCATGGACCCAATGCTTTGTTCACCAAGCCACTTGGTTATCAGTTTTGCCTTGTGACAGGATGCTCCATCATGCTAGAAATAGCACTGTTCATCTCCAAATTGCTCCTGGTTCATTGGAAGAAGTTGCTCTTGGAAAATGTTTTGATACCATTCCTTATTCATGGCAGTGTTCTTAGGCGAAATCTTGAGCGATCCCACTCCCATGGATGAGAAGCAACTTTACACATGAATGGTCTCAGGATGCTTTACTATTGGCATGATACAGGACTCATGGTAGTGCTCATTTTTCCTACTCTGGACAATAATTTTTCCAGATGTCTCAAACAGTCTGAAGGGGTCTTCATCAGAGAAAATAACTTTACCCCAGTCCTTTACCTCCAGTTAAATCCTTTTATGTCCTGCAGAATGTCACTCTGTCCTTCTGTTTTTCTTGGAGAAAAGTTGCTTCTTTGCTGCCCTTTTTGACACCAAGCTATCCTCCAAAAGTCTTCATCTTACTGTGCATTCAGATGCACTCACACCTGCCCTCTACCATTCCTGAGCAAGCTCTGCCCTGGTGGTGACCCGATCTTGTAGCTGCAACCTTTTTATGAGATGGTCCCTACACTTGCTTGACTTTGTTGGGATTTCTGAAGCCTTCTACACTGTAATTGAACCACTTTCCTTGAAGTTCAGCAATATCCTTCCCTGTGAAACCCTTTTGATGCAATGCAATGATGACTGCACGTGTTTCCTTGGAGGTAACCATGGTTAACAGGGAAAACTTAGAAGCACCACTACCCTTTTAAAGCAACCAGTCTGGTCTTCTGATCAGGATGACAGAGTGATATCAGCTGTCTTGTCCTCATTAACTAAAGAGATCATCACTGAAAATATGTTAGTAGGCCATTTTGTAGGGCTGGAATGCAGTCATTTTTGTGATTTTTTAATATTTAATTATTAAATTTTAGTGATTTTTAGTAGCTTTAGTGATATTTAATTGCAATTTATTGCAACTCATCGAATCATTCTTCACAATCTAGAGTTAATACAAATTGCCACCATAAACATTGTGAAAACATTGTGAAAACCAAAATTTGTGCCTTTCTCAAAACTTTTAGCTATGACTGTACATGGTAGAGATCATGTAAACACAATACTTCACATGACTTCTGTAGATAGTTCTGGACATGTATACACATTCAGTCCATGGACTCACACACAAAGCAGACAGACATTTTCTTGTTTTTTTTCTGGGAGTACTGCAGATACCTACAGGATTTCAATCATAAGGTGAGATAATAAAGAGAAATGTCTAACGAATCGATCTGTTACCATCATCATCACTGGTGTCAGCCTCTTCCATGCCCCCTGCCTCCTGGTCTCCATGGTGACAACCCCATAGAGTGCGGCGAGGAAGTCGACGCTCCACCCAGCCTCTGGCTCTCAGAGCAGCACGGATCACAGGATACGGACCCTCTATGGAGAACACCTTCCTCTCCTACAGTATTAGCATTGTCGTCATCAGTGAAAGAAAGACAGGGTCAGTACGGTAGTCAAACTACTCCTTTATTCTAACTCACATCAGTAATCTTAGCTAGAAATTTAAAGGTCCAGTTTAAAGTGAAATTTTCTTTAGTGTATAATGAACCAAAATATGAAATTATGACATATGTCAGCTTTAATAAGACCTTCTCAGAATGCAACGGGTTGAACAGTTGAAATAGTATGGATACATAATTTACTCAGTGAGAAAACATGACAAAATAGAATAAATAAATTACATTTTGCACTTTTTTATTAACTCATCCTTGCTTAATTTGCATTACTCTTTGACAACTATGTTATCATATTATTTATATTACTGTAAAATATAAAGAAACATCATGATTATTCACTGATAATTAATTAAAATGTAAGATATATTGCAAGTAGAGTGAGGTACTGAAATCTGCCTCCATGTAAAGTGAAAGTGCACAATCAATGACCATGGTGATTACACACAGAGGAATTGACCTCTGCATTTACCCATCCATGCAGTGAAACACATACACACTACTGAACACACTAGGGGACAGTGAGCCCACATGCCTGAAGCAGTGGACAGCCCTATCCATGGCACCCAGGGGGCAGTTGGAGCTTAGGTGCCATGGGCATCACAGTCGTGTCCTGCTGGGAATCAAACCGACAACCTTCTGGTCACAAGACAATTACCCTAACCACTAGGCTTAAGAGGCTAATGAATGAAAGAACCTTAGATCAGCATTGTTAAACTAAGGCAATTAAGTACTTAGTAGTGAGTAAAGAAAAGATATTAAGACTGAGCTGCATATTTATCTGTAGAATTTTTTTTATTATTTACATAAGCGTTTTCAATTGGAGTATACTGAATTTAAACTTTGCTTCTTACATCTGACTGCCCATTCAGTTTTTGAATGGCAATAAATACTAACGCATTAAGAGCACAAGTTATATTACACATAATTATAATCAGCTAATTGTGACAATATTATGTTTGAGGGCCCCAGAGTGCACTAACCTTCACAGCTTTGTCTGCTAGAGACTTAGCTATTTTGAGCCTGTCCAGGTTTAGTGCCGGAAGATTAATGCGAGAGCACCGTACCCGACCCTCATGGGGCACTGCTTCACACACAAATAATAATAATAATAATAATAATAATAATAATAATAAATTCCACTTGGATAACACATATCTACATGCGACTGTGTGTATCACCCTGTAGGTGTGTGCTACCTGGCATATTTGATTGCTGAAGGTTACTCTTGACATCCACATCAATCTTCCTTTCTGTAGAAATAAGAAATAGTTTTTAAAAAATCAGGTTAAAACTAGCAAAATATGTTATATGTTTAAATAGTAACTACAGAGATAAGAGATTAAGAGGTATTACACTAACCCAAACACTCAAACATCCACAAACTCACACAAAAGCAATAGTATCAACAGTGTCAGAAATTGATTGTAAGATATATTTATGTATATGTTTGTATGCATTTTTTGTTTATTTTTGCTTACTGAGCACTATTGCAGTTTTGTTGTGACTGCACCTAAATGCAAAAAAAAAAAAAAAAAAAAAAAAAAAAAAAAAAAACTTGGTGAGTTTCTGCAAGCTTCTATGTATGGACTATGGACTAAAGTAGGCTTCAGCTAAGCTAGTGCACCCAATTTTACCCAACATTATAGATGTGATTTTTCATGTTTTTGTCATAGTTTCATCTTTCTCATACCTGCTTTTTCTGAAGTCATTGATACCAATCACTGGAGCTGTGTCTTGTCCTCTGTGCAAAAGGATACATCTTTCCTTAAAGTTATGATATCCTGGTATATATGATATCCTGGAAAATGGTCAGATTGACAGATTGTTGGGTGACACTACTTTCTTTGATTTCTGCTACTTTTACTGTGTGCACTCCCCTCTACACCAGCAAGCTGGTCTCATGTTGTTATTGTCGGTGCACTTCCTCTTTTGCTCAGGGCTGTTGACAGTTGCCATAACAACAGTTGCCCTGCAAAAAGGACGCCAGCTTCTTAGCGCAAAGCTATGAGAAGAAACATTGTGAAGAGCTTTTAATTCACAATACCTCATATAACAACAATAATTATAACGACAACAACAATAACAACAAAAACAACAACAATAATAATAATAATATAATCATCATCAAGCTTTGTTTGTATAGCACACTTCATATATTTGTGTACCTTAAAGTGCCTCACATAGTTTTAAAAAACAAATACAAATGAAGGAAATAAAATAAGAAACACATTCATAAGGTACAAAAAAAAAAGTAAAATAACATGAAAACATTACTTAATACTAGTAAAAATATGGCATTTGTTATTTAAAGATCTTTTTTTTTTTAATAGCCCATATACATAAAAGTAAACAATAGATAGTATTTGATTACGTCATAAAAATGGTGCACCACCATTTTGATAGGCAAAATGCAATTCTTAACTTGTGATTTGAAGTACTGTTTATATACGTGTAAATCATTGCACAAGTACTATGCAGGGTGACATTTCAAATACAGCCTATGAATATTATTATTCAGTCATTGTATACTTGACATCTTATTGTACATACCCTGCATAAACACAACACATATCTGACAATAAAACTCTGAAGTTCGTAGTACAGTCATGCTATAAGAATGACTTGCATATCCAAGATATTGAGCATCAAGTACTGAAATTGATGGCAGCGTGTGAGTTTACACTGTGACACCGCTGTCTCTGAAACACCAGTACAGTCTTGAGAAGAGATGAAAAGAGTTTTCTTATAGTATGTCTATCTTAAAAATTAAGAGAGCAATAGATTGTGATGCCTCTGTACTAACATATGAAAAGATCAAGATTCAGTTACACACATTTTTAGTACACATTAACAGTGTTATCTATGCTAAGAAAAGCAACAAGCAAGCACAAGTTAAGTGTTCAAATTTTCAATAAAGCTGTGCTTTATCCTTCCAAATGAAAACATACAAACTGATTTTTAAAAATGTGTTTTGACAAACCTCCATATTAAGTGACAGAAACCACAGTTTTGTATTGATATCTGGCCAAAACACATAAATTAAGGTTTCAAAAAATATCCAAACACATGTGGATGGGTCTGGTAGTAGATGGTTGGGGACCCAAACAAGATCCAAGTGTGAGGGGTACCAAACAGTTCCTCAGAAAAAAAGTGATCAGGTTTCAACAAAAGTGCTGCAAGGTCTTAGGAGCAACTGATAAGTTAGTGTGTGTGTGTGTGTGTGTGTGTGTGTGTGTGTGTGTGTGTGTGTGTGTGTGTGTGTGTGTGTGTGTGTGTGTGTGATTGTGAGTTATGTTTGCAGATTATGTTGGGCGCACCAGAACTCTAGTGCCCAGAGGCATCACATGATCTGACTCTGGACCAGCCTATAGCTTCATTACTGCGTCTTTAAAGTGGAAGTCGTCACCTTTAAACCGTACAGATATGCTTTCATTCATTACATCTCTCTCTCTCTCTCTCTCTCTCTCTCTCTCTCTCTCTCTCTCTCTCTCACACACACACACACACACACACACACACACACACACACACACACCACACCTTTGACAAGTAATCCTGACTCCTTTGCCGGTGTTCTATAGTGATTTAGTGGTGCGCTCCCTGATTGGCTGAACAGCCTATGACGCTGTGCCGTCGCTAACTCTTCCCAGTTCTGCCGAAGAGGAGAGAAGAGACTGTACTAATTCATCCTCTGGACTGAAGACTAAACAGTGGACACACGCTGCTTTCTCTATTAGTTTTAATGGTAATTGCTCTCAACATGCCTATCTCAAGTGGACTGATGCTCCACTGACACATCCTCTCTCTCTCTTCATACATCTTTCCTGACGCTGCTGGAGGGGAACAATGTCTACAGAAACCAGCATGCTGAGCTACCAGGTAGACTGACCTTTTATAATTGCTTCAGTGGCTGAATGGCCATGCCTTGATTACTGCTGTACGCACAAGAGCCTTTAACATCTGAAAGTGGTGTCTTGACTATCCACAACGGTCTGAAATAGTATAGATATCATTCTGCACACACATACATCACCACCATTGTTATTAATTGGAGAGATCCATAAATAAAGATCCATGCGAGAGAGGTGAATCGATAGTACGGGCTGTTCTTTTCGCACCCAGAGGGAACAGCAGTCCGCAGTCTGCCATGTGGCCAAAAAACGTGTTTGATGTATAGACTAGGGTTCAGACGTAGCGGTGTGCATGACTTGACTCGGTTTGCAGTGGTTACAGCTGTGCGGTGCTGCTGGATGTTTGTTTAATATTGGTATGCACGTGCACTCGTGCACCAGTCACAGCACAGCGTTATGAGCCTGTTTTTTTGTCAGCTGTTTCTGATGCTGTCAGGACAAAGACAGCATCTGAGAGAATCCCGCAAACAGCAAAACTCTACAGGGCACGAACGACTAGCTTCCTGTTCATAAACGTCTTATTCAATTGCCCCGTTCCACCTTAAATAGTGCAGCAGTTATAGTCAGGCGCCTGGCAGGCACCATTTAAGGTGGAACCGGTAATTCAGATGAATAATAAGCCTTATTAGGGAATGTATTCATTCTGAAGTGACTACACTACAGAAGCTGTAATGTAGACCTATAATCAAACTCTATGTCCCAGTAAATTGGGTTTAGTTACAGCCTCAGCAGGTGCAGGTCTGTTGTTACTTGAGCCGGTTACCCTCAAACGACCTTGGCGCCATCCTGCTCTCCCCACTGCGGTGATAAGTGTTGACACGCTCTAACAAGGCGTTTCAGAAACGAAGGAAAGTAAACTGTTATTAAACGAGTCTGAGGGACGAGCAAACCAATGGAGGTCATGCAGCATCAGTTATGATCAGAGAGGCATTTTCTCAGCTTTATTTAAGGTATTACATCTGTGTGAGACATCACATCTGCTCTATAACAGGTCCCAGTTCATCAGCATAGCCTGTAGCTTTGAAGCTACAGGGCAGCATTATGTGTGAACATTTGAAGGACGTCCACATATTACATACATACACATACAATGTCTCTAATGAAGACAAGGGCATCCTAAATTCATGTGGAGTTGAATGAGCTCCATCACTACAGTCCGGGGGGGTTTATACACCTCTATACAACCCCTGGCAGACAACTATTGCCTTTCTATAGATACTATGCAACCTTTATGGGTCCTACTGACTTCAGGAGTCAGCAATGAGTGCACAGTAAAATATCTCAGTTTACAAACAAGAAATGTGTGTCTAGATACTTTTTTGACTTGAAGTGTACTGTAAGTGACCCTGATGAGGATTAAGTGGAAGAAAGTGGATGGATGGGTGTAGTGAATGTTGGTATCAAATAACATATTGTGTCAGAATGATGATTGGATGAGGTTGAAATGGTCAGACTTCATTTATGCATAGTCTAATTCTGGATGTACTATACAAGTAGTGACAGCTTGGTCTATGAAATCATTATGACCTCTCTGTCTCTCTCTCTGTTTCTCTGTCTCTCTCTCTGTCTCTCTCTCTCTCTCTCTCTCTGTCTCTCTCTCTGCTTCAGAAATTCAATAGATTTTGCCTGTAGTGGGAAAGAGGAGCACATGTCAGTCCTCTCCCAGATTTTAATCAATAGTTTTTCCATTTATCACTGTGTGTTGCAGTTACATGTGAATGCATTATCTAGCCCTGAGAACAGATAACAGGACTATTAAAGCCTGCTGGCCTCAGTTTCCTTATCTAGGCAGATTTTGTTTGTCTGTTTTAGAGTTTAGTGGGGTACTGACCATATGTCTGTCCACTTAGTCATTGTTCACCTGTTGATCAACTCAGTGTACATACATGGTTCAGTCCATTCCAGCCTGCACTTGTGCATTTCTAAAGGCTTAATAGGTCATCTTGAATGTTGCCATAGTGATGTTGCACAGCTCCTCCCTCTCTGAACAGGCTTTGGAGGATGTTGTAAACTGAGATTCTGATGTTCAGAACTGATGCCAGCCTAATGGATACTAATGTCACATGACTGTAACAGTTTCAGAGTGAACTATACAGCCTATACAAGACCATCCACTCAGTCAGACAGAGACAAAGTATTGATAAATGCCTCAGGACAGACACACATTCACATACACTGAGGGCATAAGTCAATAAGTTAAAGTGAATTTAGTGCACTGTAGTATTGCCAGGGTCAACGCTGAATACACTGTTTCACTGTCATTACTTATACTGTATATTACCATCCACACAATGAAGTAATGTGTCATCAATGTCAGATCAGAACCTTCCATTTATGTAGGTTTTTTTTGTTTCTTTGAACACGTCAGCTCTACTTTACATCTTTACATGGTGTGAATGTTTTATAATGTTTGGGTCTATAGAAATGTCCAAAAACACTTGGTTTAAGGTTTTAATATTGTTGCAATTAAAATGAAGAACTTATTTTCCTTCTCGTGAAAACTTTGCCTTATGGAAATAAAAGTTTTGTTCAAGCAATGAAAATATGCCATTTATGACTTACTTTTTTGCATGCATTGATCAGTGGTGTAGTGGTGCTATATTGTGTGATTTGATATTTTTACAAGAGGCAAAATCAGCAGATGAACAAAGTGGTTAGAATCTCACATCTGTATTAAACACTCTTTCAAACTAGTGATTATCTGGTATATTGAAGCACAACAATGAATATCATGAAAAAGCTTGTGTTCCTAATTTAATTCAAAAAGGTAAACTCATATTATACTCATTACACATAAAGTGACATTTCAAGCCTTTTTTGTCTTAGTGTTTATCAGTATGACAAAAACAAACAATGAGTGAAATAATTGATGTGTAATTAATATAAAATATATGACAGTTTACTATTTTGACTTAAAAAAATGAACTTTTTTGTGATATTCTAATTTCTGGAGATGCCCTAGTATGTGACATATTTAAAGATGGATCTGTGACATCAGTATTACAGAGGTCAATATGGCCATAACAATTAACAGATGCTAAAGTGTGCTGCCGTAGTGAACTACTTCAGAAAAATATCCACAACAATGTGATATTGGATCAGGCGATCAATAGTGGGTTGGCTGATGTTGATGAAGTTAATGAAGAGGTATTGAAAAGGATACTTTTTCACTTTTTCAGTACTTCTGCACACTGTACTCTGTGTTGTTGTATGATTGCGTGTCTAGAGTTACTACCAGCCCACAAACTGTGAACAAGGCAACCCAGTCAGTTTTTTGTGAGTGTCTTAGGTTTAAAATATGCCATGTCTGATGGCATTAAGGAAGAGAGATTAAGCACAGGAACAAATGTACAGAATAGAACTGTACATGTATGATAATCTCTTTGTGCTAGAGTGGTTTTTTTTTCAAACTGGGTTGGTACAACAAAGACTGATTTATGTAAGGTAGTGCATGTTCTACCTTAAATGGGCTGCAGTTACAATACAGAACCTGGTAGGAAGTTCCAGTAAGAAGCTAACTTTCACTTTGTAATTTCTGCTGATTTTAATCACAAAGTATTTTGCATTATTATCATTGGAAAGACTGTAATGACAGATCTTTATTCTAATTGGCTGGAATCTCTGTGGACAACCTCTACAAAGAATAGATGAGATGAGCAGTGACTCTTGAAGGAATAGATGCTCAAACCAGCCATACTGAGCAGGGCCGTTTTTGTATTTTAAACAAAGCATATCACATTTCATTATTTGAGTATATTTTTATTCAAACAATAAAAATGGTAAAACAAAAATGGTTTGAATTTTTTTATTAAATTATGGACACAATTTTTTTCATGATATTAAAATGTTTGGAGATGCTGTTAGGTATCATATTTCTGTAGCATTTCCAAAAAACACAAATTTTCTGCTTGTTCTCCTGAGAACTTGCTTTTGGGTATCATGTTTTTTTTTTAAATCAAAGTCATTAAATGACTAGAATAAGCTATCACATGTTGCATTCATGCATTAGACACTGTGTTGGAGGCTTCTTGCAGAATAAAAATAAGAATAGGTGATGTGGTTAAATATATAATGGATGAACATGAAAACATGCCCCTGTGACATTCAGCAAATACAATTGAGTACTGGAATGAATCATGTGAGCTTTGCAATTTATAATTATTATACATTATGCACTATTTTATACTCCCTATTATTTGTCAAAAGCTGAATTTTTATGATGCCTTAAATTTTTCAGTGTTCTATAAGTACTGATGTGCCCAATCCTGGTCCTGGAGATCTTGCACCTTGGAGAGTACAGATCCAACACACATGACTGATATTCTGGTGACCCTGAAGGCTTTCATTACCTGGATGATGAGTGTTAGATTAAAGACTGAGTGGTAGACAGACTGAGTGGCAGCATTAGCATTCAGTATGAATGCCACAAATCCACAAAAACTAAAGCTAAAATGGGAAAGAAGTGTTGAGGGATTGACTGCTTAAATAGATTCAGCAAGAATTTGGAGCTATCTTTATACAGACTCCCAAAGGCTAAGAAAGGGGAATCAAATGGATCACTGTAATTTGCAGAAACAACCATCTCTGTCTTCTCTTTAGCTATCCAAAGTTTCACTGGTGGCTCATTCATTCTTTGACTGTTTTATCTACAAATATAGGTAGTGCTGAGTGTCAGTGTTAATTATGTATTAACTAACTTAGAGTATTAAACATTTGGACAAACCTGTCCACAAACAGTCAGAATATCCTATGGTATCCTTGTCACTTTAATTTTACCAACAAATTCCATTTAAAGTACAACCAAGCATCAAGGTTATTATGTCTCTTGAGGCTTTGATTATGTATTTCTCTGACATCTAAATCTGATGAATTTCAAGAAACCTGATTCCTGACCACATGTCGATGTCCATGGACCACTGGTTCTTTGGTCATTTGGATGGATCACTGTTAAGTGCAACTGCTTTTAATTTGAGCAGATAATTGCTCGTTTGATTCCTGATTTTGCTGTTTTCCCAAATAAATACAGCTATGCTGGATAATGCTTTGCCACTAATAGGGTCTGAGGGGGCGTATTTCCGCTGGAAAGTGATGTCAGTGTATAACATGTATACTTATAAAATCTTGTGGTGATGTCATTTATCATACTGTTAGTAACATGTCATCATACTGCCCATCCTTACATGGAAACACAGTCACCTCCTTCACTTTAACCTTCTTGCTGAATACATAGTTAATTGAATGTGCAGTGGTGCCTCATAATGTTAAAAGTCTTAATTTGAATGAAAATAAAGATTATATAAGTGTATGTCTGATGACTGCTACACTTATTGCTTTTTGTGCAGACATCTCAAAGGTCTCTGGAAGGGATTAAGAAAAAAAGAATAATCGAGAGAAGCAGGGAGAGAGATTAGGGGGATGGATGTATGGCACTGAATGAGTGAATGAGTCATTCTGCCTAGAGCGGAAGGTACCAGTGCTACTCGTCCTTTTTATCTGCTAGTTCTTCAGCAATGGGAACAAAATGTTTTGCCTATTTGTCTTCTAGACACTTCACATTGCTGGAGGTCTGTTCCTTATTGTCCTAGGATAGTGGATTTAGCAAGGAGGGTAAAGACGTACATTAGGATGTTCCTAAAATGTTTGAAGCCTGATGCTTTTTGTTCTGCTCACATACAGCTTTGTTGAACAGCTTAGTGTGCTTGGAGGAATATTCACTTCCACATTCTGTTTACAATACCTAGTATATTCCTGATTATTAGGGCTGTACATTCTTACTGTGAACATCTTGATCAAATCTCATATTGTCCAGATGAGTGTTTCTGTAGGTGTTTAAGGCTTGTGATCCAATATTTGGTCAGAATTATAGGGGCCAATCTTTTGCCACATAACATCTAGATATGTCAAAATATACCAACACACACACACACACACACACACACACACACACACACATATATATATATATATATATATATATATATATATATATATATATATATATATATATATATATATATGCCAGGTTCTTGCCATCAAAAGCTGAGGCACAATACAGTCCCAAAGGTATCTGAATAATATAGGTATCAGCAGATAATTGCTAATGACAAAATATGGACATTTACAGATCAGATGTGACTGATATTTTATATAATTTTTTGTGTATGAGGACACATTTATTCAATATTATACCAATATGTAGCTATATTATTGCAATTATATGTAGTTTGTGTCCTGTTTTGATCAGTGATATGCACTCAAGCTCAACTTACATTAAGCTGATAAGTGTGTGTCTGTGTTTCTGTGTGTGTGTGTGTGTGTGTGTGTGTGAGAGAGAGAGAGAGAGACTACAGTCTATTCAGGCAGACTTTAGTGTTTGAAAGTGACAGAGACAGTCGTCTCAGTCAGGATCAGTGAAAACAACTGTCAAAGCAATATGTTACAGAGAGAGAGAGAGAGAGAGAGAGAGAGAGAGAGAGAGAGAGAGAGAGAGAGAGAGAGAAAGCAGGAGAAAGAAGGAATGACCTCAGCCATATTACAGTGACCTGAGAAGACAAGAGGACAGAGTTTACGTATCATATTTCATTTACATTTCATAGACTGATGGTCAAGCAAATGTCTACACAAATGCTTGCTCTGCGTCCAGAATGGGAACCAAACTGCTGTTCATTTGTTTTCTATTTATTTTGTTATATGCAGTGATGACAATTTATACATTTTTATCAGATTATCAAAAACATAATGTGAAAACACTGTCTAAGGATTTATGCATTTAATGTGTCCTTTATGTTTGTGTACCTCCAAAAATGTGAATATCATGCAAATGTTTGTTTAACATTAAGAAAATGTTTGTTTGTTTTTCATAAGTTAATTAAAAATGGTCACCATAAATGATAAAATTGATATTCATTACATGTAAAGTGATAGATTTTGAAGTCTTTTTTTATTTAATGAAGATAATTTAATAATAATTTTTTCAAACTCAAATTTAAATATTCTAATAAAGTGAGTTCCTGGATTTCTGATTTTCATGAGTTATATGTAATAGGTCAAAAAAGCTTGAAATGTCACTATATGTGTGAATTATAAAATACATGGCATTTTACATTTTTGAACATTGTAATTATACCAAAATTAACTTTTTAACATTTTGATTTTACTCTATTGTGGAAAGCCTTGTTATAACCTAAAGTATGTGAAGTCTGGACCACAGTAATATTTGGAGGGTATTCCACAAAACATGATTTATCAGTTAAGCAGTACGGTGGTAACCCTACTTACGAGTTTAATCCGTGCAGGAGCCGAGCTCGTTAGCTGGTTTGCTCGTTAGCTGGATTCATTTTCCCAATAAGAATACATGTAAAACTGATTAATCCGTGTCAGCCGGCCAATATACAGTATACTTTAATATGCTAAATAATGTGTTTATATGGGTTTTTTAAAACATAAACGTGATGACGACGACACTTGTGTAGGCTGGCCGCTAATAAGAGGGAGACCGACGGTGCTCGTGTAGGCTGGCGGCTAAGGACAGGAGGACAGGCATACACGTATGGCATGGTTACACTTATATGAAAAGTAAAAGTAAAATGTATCTAACTTTCTTGTTCACTATCTTTTGCTACCTTAGCGTCGCTTTCAACAGGCACTTTTACTGGACAGCAGTCAAAGGTATTGACTGACCTCTTCTTCTACGCTAGCATCTAGGGGATGCTACGACCGCAGCGCCCCTAGCGGTTTGGCATACTTGAAGAAAATTACTCGTTAGCTGGAATTTTACTCGGTACCTGGAACAAAAATATTTCGAGATCTCGACTCGTTACCTGGAATACTCGTTAGTAGGGATGTTCGTAAGTAGGGTTACCACTGTACTGTGAAACTTTGGCCTCTCTGGTGGAAATTGCTCTTCATGAGTAGAACAACATGATTTAACATTAGTTGTGCTGTTGTCTATTCCCAGAGTGGATTGATATGATGAGGGATCTGCTGTCTGCATTTGTACAAGCATTATCAACTATTACAGATTACCTTTTTGAACTAAATGCTCAACAAATGAACTTTTTCATGATATTCTAATTTTTGGAGATTCAGTAGTCTATCAAGCAGCTGAATTACAGATGTTTCTGGTACTGGAGCTTTGGGACATTGCTCTGGGTCTGCTTTACCCTTTTGACTTTTACTTGTTTATTTTGTTATGTGCTGAGGCATTCACTTTGGTAACAGACCTAAATTCACATTCTCATTTTGCAATTTACTTCCTTCTGCAAGATTTATTTATTTGTCTTGTATTCAGATAACTAAATAGAATAAAAAATTTCATTTCTTGGTCCTATTCCTGTCAAAGAAACATGCACATCATAAATGCTACTTAAATATGAAGTCAACTGCCCGCAGTAACAATAAAACATGTACAGTTCTGTAGAAGCTCTTTTAAAGGCTGATCATTTATGAGGGCTGTGGAAAATTTTCCTCTGTGCCTAATAAACTGCACATATAATATACACCAAACACATACACACACACACACACACACACACAGTAGCTAGGTGACACAGGAGTGCTGTGGCCATCTCAAGTGCTTTGTGTTTTTTATATTAATTAGTTTGCTCTCAGATGGCAAACAGAAAGAGGTGAATAGTGTAGAGAGTGTGTGAGTGATGAGACAGAGCAGATATACACACAGAGGAGTGTGTGAAAGAAGAAAATACTAGTGATGCTTGGTGAATGACATGGAATTGGCAAATTTAAAATTTTATTATTTTCTTTAAAAATACTTTTGTTGCAATTTTAAGATTTAAATTATAACAACCATCTCATAACATAATCATGCGTGTCTCATTGTGCTAAATAGCCAGTTCCTTTTTATGTTTGAGGTTGTACTCTATTTGATCCATGTTATTTAAATGGGTAACTGATTATTTGCGCATTTTAAGCAAAAGAAGAAGACATTTCTAGTCTGTTCTAGAATGTCAATTCTACATAATGAAAAGGCTAATGACAGTCTGTTGAAAATAAATCATTCATTGGCCACATTAGCTACAGACACTGGAAACTATTTGACATTATCTGTGCATGCCTAGATAACCTGTTTTAATTTTCCACATTAATGGTGTGTGTGTGTGTGTGTGTGTGTGTGTGTGTGTGTGTGTGTAAGAGGAGAAAGACAGGTCAGTGGCCCTTGAGTTGGACAAAGACCACAATAAATTATTTACCTCCATCTGTTGTGTATTTTCTGACAAATTACTGACACATAGCTAGGGATGTAATGATACATTCAACCCCATGATTTAATTCATGAGGTTGGATTAATGATTCAGAACTAAAACACTACTGTGCATTTTAATCATATAGCTCATGTAGGAATTGGAGTAACGGTGGAAATAATATAGGCAATATGATGTGGTAGCTAGACAATAGAAAGCATTACAGGAAGAGTAATAAATGTTGGTGTTGGAAAAGACTCTTGAGAGTACCTTGGCCATCAAAACAATAAATGGATCTTCGACCAAATCAATGGTCACCAGTGGTTGGAATCGACTTGATGGTGCTGGCTGAATTATTATTGATTATGCAATACATTTGGTCACTCAGTAGCATAAATGTTTTAATAATTATTATATGACTAACAATAAATTATAAGTGAGAAAAGTTCCTTCTTAAAACCAAACTTTAAGACAGATTATAACAAAGTTTTCTTTGTGTAGGTGATAACACACTCTATAGTAACACACTTATGAAACCAGCTCATGGTTCTCTCCTGCTGTTTGTTTTTATCTCCTCACTCATCCATCCAGATAATTCAAGTTTATTGGTCTATTTGGATGCTTTGGAAACATTCTATGAGCTGATTGGTTCTTCATCAAACAGGTAGAACTTGCCCACAAACAGATAAAGTTATGTCTGTTCTGTCAATCAGAGAACAAAAAAGTACAAAAAAAAAACACCATAAAAATGAATAAAAGCAGAAGCAATTTGAGATCCAAAAAACACTCCATGTCTGCAACAGAAAACCCCTGATTTGAACTTGTATTTGTGGCTGTAAAAAAACAGTCTATGTTTGTATTTATGGCACACACACATTGCTTTTGTCTAAAATGTACTTTTGTTGAGTTCATAAGGATTATTTGATCTGATCATCAGTTCATCCTTGAGTTTGTCTTGGAGGTGGGACTGCCTATAGTTCAGTGGCTTATCACAAAATCATACCAGTATTCACTTTAATGCCAAAACACCACCCACCTGTAATTTGTATCAAAATATTTTGAACAGCATCCAGCTCCAACTGGAATCGAAACTACTGTTCATATGCAGGTATTAGGTAAGAGTGAGGCATGTACTAGTCATGTTGGTGGACAAAATTTATTGAAATTATTTGACTTTATTTATGATAAGTACATATGCAAAATTCCTTAACAGTGATGGCTGATCCAGTTATGCTTGGAATGATTTTTTGCTGCATTGTGCTTTTATTGGTAAAAGGCAAAGCTTTAGAACTTCAGCAAGACCAGGCTGTAATACAAAGCCAGCTAAAACATGTATTTTATATTGTTATATTTATTTTATATGTTATAGTGTTATACAATATCAGAGATAACTGAATTTTAATTAATTAATAAAGTAAAATATCATGTGGCACTGTAAGCATCATATGTCTCTCAGAATTGCTATTATTGTATTTGTAAACAGAAAATATTTGTGCCCAATGGAAGTAATATAGAGCAGTTAGTTCCAGACACACAATCTGATTGACTGAGAAGTTCTCTAACCATTCTGTTATTTCACCATAAAATTAGACTTTCCACAAACATCGTTTCACTTTGTTTCCACTGAACGTCACTGCTAAGCAATTACTTTCAGAGCTTGAGAAGGATATACTGAGCACTGAGTGAGTGGAGTTCTGTAAGGAGATGGAGAAGGAGGTGCTGAGTGAGTGGAGTGTAAGATGCTGCTGAGCAGTGAGTGGGTGGAGTTCTGTAAGGAGCTGGAGATGGATCTTGTCACTAAGTGGAGTTTGTTACTGTGACGTAGCAACGAGATTCTTGTTCTATAATTTTGTGGAAGGAAATGAAAATAAATGTTAAAATATATTAAACACTATTTTGCTGCTCAATGTAATTATTTCTAATTGTATTAATCGTGTGAAATTAACTAATTAATTAATTGTGAAATAACAGCAATAAATAATCAAAAATTTAAATGGATGTGATGAAGTACGACCTCAACACAGCCATGCTGTTATTTCACAATAACACACTTCTTGTATTCTATTGCTTTAATAAAAAGAGAATAAGACCACAGCAAATAATCAGTTCCTCGTTTTTACTATTTATGTGTCAAATTAACCTTTGTTTTATTCTATAAACTACTGACAACATTTCTCCCAAGTTCCAAATCAAAACATTGTCATTCATAGCAATTATTTGCAGAAAATGACAATGGCTCAAAAGAAAAATGCAGATGCAGTATTCCCAAACCTTGGATACTGCTCATAAAACATATTCCTTTTATTATTTTTACACCCCTTATATTAATGTTTTAACTTAAAGTTCAGAATTTGGTGCGATAACCATGGCTTTGCATGTTGCTTGGTAACATGTAACTCCTGGTGCAAATATTCAAGCTTGGATTCATTTTTGATGGCTTGTGACTGTCCATCTTTTGTTGATCACATTTCAGAGGTGTTCATTGGTGCTTAGGTCTGGAGTTTGGGATGGACATTTGAACTGTCATCTTTATTTTCTTCCAGAGCTGGATTTTTTTATAGTGGGTACTAATGTCACGCTGCACTCCATTAAACACACTGCATGTGATTCTGGAGAATGTCTGCTGATATTTGAACTGAATGGTAAAACAAATAAACCTTTTAGTGTCCCTTCAGAAGCTCCATCCCCAAAGTTAATGCATGTGCATTGCGATGACACTAGCCTTCCAGACCAAAAGAAATATAGAAAGAACATTATCAGAGTAAGTAACCTTTAGCCAGGTTAGCTAGATTTTGGGTTAGCAAACTTGCTATAATTGACGCAAAAAACAACCCGGTTGTGTTTATCTATCACTAACATACATAGATGGGATAAAACAATACTGAGATATTTGTGTGAAACAGTCAAAATAATTCATTTTTTTCTTTATTGAGCAGAATAGAGCAACATCATCATGCCTTGTCATGCCTTTCAGTGTTCAGAGATCTCTCTATTGTCCAAACTCCTCACCAGTGTTTACACAGGTCTTCGCCCCTGCCCCTCCCTGGCATGAGCACTAAGGTCCCCTGTTGTTGATTTACAGATCCAGGGCTGAGTATGAACACCAGATTTTTTTTACAGACTGTAGAGCGAGCAAAGTGTGAGGAAACATTTGCTAATTTTTACAAAAAGTGTACTAAACTGAAATTGCACACAGCTCCTTTAAGGCATTGCTCTGCCATATTGTTTGGTTGACCCGACTGTCTATATGGATCAGATAATGTAAACAGCATCTTTTGTTGTGGCAGATAATGCTACATGATCTGTGTATAACTCAATAAACTAGCTGGAAGAGCAGCTTTTCAGTGCAGTTATTCAGACCTAAATGGTGCCTAACATCTGAACTAATAACATTTCTGTGATTTATGTAACTTTTAGATGGACAGTACCTGTTTACATTTGACTAGATTACAGCTGGGTGACTTTTATATTGTTTTATAGTTTTTTCAACTCTGTTACCAAATTTAATTGTAGCCATGTCTGAAACATGAAAAACACAATAAAATAAATAAAATGACAATAAAATGATTCTGATTCTGATTCTGAACACATTACATTGGATTCTATGTAAAATTAATTATATTGACATAGTTCAGTAAATATAATTTTTGCATTTAATTTCAGTTTACATAGCTGTCAGTGGTTATTGCATTGGTCACAGCAGTAGAGATGATACAGGGTATGGAGAGATGCTGACACTGTTAGCATTTTTTTAATTAACAAAAAATTAACATAAAAAATTTTTGTTTTTGTTCTCTTAGCCACAGTTACTGAGTTCTCACAATAAACCCTTGTTTTCTGGAACCCTGCTGTATCTCTCTCCTCCTGGCCACAGCATATTGACATAAATACCATATACATATTTAAAATAGCTTTTGAACAGTTTTTTTTTGCACAAGTGCATGCTATTAAGTTAGTGACCAGGACATATTATTTTACTCAAATAGCCTTATATCTATAACATAAGGCTTTATTTTGTATATTAATCACCTTATAATAGTTTAATATGTCCTTGATAGTGATGAGAATAGCATAATTTAAAACCATAAAATATTTTTCCTCAGCTGGCTAGAAAATCAAGAATGTAGTAGTGATTATGTATTTGCTCTGGCAGCATCCTTGCCCCCTCCGCCATTAATAACTCATAACTGCCTCTCAAACACTTAGCAAACACAAAACACACACACACACACACACACACAGATCTTAACTTTGACAAGGCTGTACCAGAGAGCTCTATTCCCTGCAGATGCCTTTTAAAAGTGGCTGTAACCACAGAGATAAGATTCCCCTCCTCATGCTGTCATTGCCTAAGGCTCAAAAGACAAATATGTATATTTGTTTTGAAGGTTGCATTTATTTAAGAATATGTTGAATGAACATTGCTTAGAATGCAGAATAAAATAAACATGCTCAACATCATCATCAGCTTCATCTTTTCAGCTGATACATTCTGAACAGTGTGTATTTAATGTGCATTTATATAACCTGCATGACTGAGTCATGTTTGCAGTATTAATAACTGCTTTTGGAACTTTTTTCTGATAGAGTGATTTGGGAGTTTTCAAAGGAGATGCAAAGATGAAAAGAAGGCCATGCAACTTCAGTGATATACAGCAGCTCAGTCTTGTTATGATTCAGCTTCAGTTGATGATCTGCCATCCACAATGAAATGTATGCTTGCACATGCCATGATGCTTGTAGAAACCTGAGTGCCTGATGGTGGGTAGGAGATGGTGGGTCGAGCATAACTGCAGTATGAGAATCCATGCAAATATATTATATCTCTAAGTTAGTAAATATGAAGTAGAAAGAGAAGAGGACCAGGCACTGATCTTTGTGGGACAGTTAATGTGTATACTTACCAGGTATGTGAAATAATACTTGGAATGCAAAAAAACTCTTCTCCTCCATCATTAGTTTCATCATTTCCTACTCATGTATGAGGTAGCATCTGAAAATACAGTAGATACATACAGATAATTGAACATATACTGTATTTAATTTGATAAACTCCTTATGTCACATTGCTTGACCAATTAAAATTAACCATTTTATCCCAGTGTGTCCCACTTAGTCAACTACTAGTTACTAATAAGATGCTGAACAAAGTTCTTCATTCAGACTGCAGCTCTAAACATGTTCTGGAGAAATATGAAGTGCAGTACTGAAAGTATATACACAAGTGATGCACATTTAAGCCAGACAGTCACTAAAGAACTGTTGCTGTTGAATGTGTTATATATTGTAATAAATTATATATGTGTGTATGTTTGTGTGTCCTTCAGAGACCTGATGAGGAGGTTGTTGTGGACCAGGGTGGCACAAGTTCAGTCTTGAACATCCACTATGAGAAAGAAGAGATAGAGGGTGAGTGTATCCCACATACTCATAATATCAGATGACACTCCCAGGCTGCTTGTGATGGTTTCATTTTGAAGACATAAGCATGAACCCCCTCATCTCTATAACTTTAACAGAGAACTTTTAACCCAAAGCTTAACACAATCTTGTTACTGGAGGCCATGCACACTTTAGTGTTTCGCCTGCTGTCAACACAGCTGAACCAGCTGATCAGCTCAGAGCCTAGCCTTTCCTGGGCTGATGTGTACTGGAGCGGAGGAAACATTAAAATGTGCATAATAGGTGGACCTCCAGGATCAGGGTCAGGAACCACTGTTTTAACGTAATCACTTATTGGGACATTTGAATGGTTTGAAGTTTTTTAATTAGTGATGCAATGAATATTGTTTTGATTTCAAATGTTGTATCAGCCCTGAATGGAGCAGTTCTTTGACATTAACATTGATAACCAACATGCTGTCTAATTTCTCTGTCCTGTGGTTTGACATGTTCCCTTTTGCTGCTTAACCTGTTTAAATTAATCTGCAGTGACTGCATTGAGACAGTAGTTTCAGTCATTATTGATGTTAATTCCAATTAAAATAATTTGTAAAGTATTAGATTTTATAGACATATTTAGTTGTGTTTTTGTTTGTTCATTCATTTGGTTTGAGACATAGTTTTAGACAAAAAAATGGTGGCATAAATTTTGGTGCATCCAAAGTTGCATAAATAGCCCTGTTCTTCACTCAGGACACAGGATGCTGTTTGTTGGGGTGCGGATGCCGCTGGGCAGGTCGTCATCTCATCGCCATCATAGGAACCACAGCTCCAAACACCGTAAGAGAGAGCGAGTGAGAACAGGGAGTCTAGGACCTGATGGAGAGAATACAGATGACACAACTACCACCTCACATGGTGAGAAAATGCACAGATTTCAGTGTAGAAAAGTGTAGGATAGTTTGTATAGTCTCAAGACAAATCTAAATTCAACAATAAACAAGCTGATGTAACTAAACTCTGTAATGAAATGAGTATTTCCAGAAATTAGAATATTGTGAAGAAGTTCAGGTGTGTTCATAATTTAGCCTATTTCAAAAAGGTAAGCTGTAATTTAATATTTATAACATGTAAAGTGATATATTTCATGTATTTTTAGTTGTTTTAATGTTGAATAGTAATTTACTCAAACATGAAATATTCTAATAATTTATGTATTTTTTATTTTTGTGAGCGTTGAACCATAATCAACATTAAAGTAAATAAAAGGGTTGCAATATCACATTTTATGTGTAATTAATATAAGGCATTTTACTTTTTTTAATTAAATAATGAACAACAAAGAAGTTTTGCATGGTATTCTGTTTTTAATGTGGCACTGTGTCTTTACTGTGTGTATACTGTTCATACACTGATGTATGTAATGCTGTTTTGTTGTAGATATGTAACCCAAATTAACTACAGAGTCTTTTGCTTGTTTATATATGTAACCTGAATAAAGTTCCATCATATTGATCTGAGCAATCCTCTCTGTTCTTTCTCTCTTTGTCTCTCTCTCTCTCCCTCTCTCTCTCTTTCTCTCTCTCTCACACACACACACACAAACACACACAGACACACCATCCCAGAGGGTGCAGTTTATTCTGGGCACCGAGGAGGATGATGAGCATGTGGCTCATGACCTCTTCACCGAGCTTGATGAGATCTGTGTTAAAGACGGCAAAGATGCAGAGTGGAAGGAGACTGCCAGGTGTGTCAAACAAACAGTTATGCACACATTAATAGTGTTTTCAGGGGTAATATCTCATTACAGTGATATATCTTACATTATGTTCTCTGCTCAGCATGTATGAATAATGTTTTGTGAGCTAAATACTGAATAATTAAAGGGCCCATTGTTGACATTTTATTTAACAGTCCACTAGTGTTCCTGTATTTAACAAAAGTCTTCATTTGTTTTAACATTACCATTTACCTTTCTTTATCCTTTAAAAATAAACAGTTTTTGTGAAAAGAACACTTAAACAAATAAGTAGAAAAAAACTTATGCAAATGCTCAAATTTTGTGGTCACCCATTAAATTGAACGTTTTCCACAATACGCACTTTTACCTCAAGAGACTTTTTTTCTATGCATTTCAAGGCATGATACTGATGCTATTCCAACTATTCACTATTCTACAGCAGAAGAGTGCTCGCTCATATCTCTATTCTAGTTATTAATAGTGTTCCTTAATGTTAATTATGGTCAACTCTGTTGTAGCGTATAGTGTGTATATAGAGGTATTTTATGGACTACTTAAAGACTAGTATCTCCTATTCTTGGATATAAAGTGTTTATTAAGGTTGTTTATGGACTAATATCTCCTATTCTTTGCTATATCCATATGTTAAACTGTCAGCAGAGAGTAAACAGCTGTAATAAAGCCTATAAATGCACTGTCATCAACTTGTGTAACACACCAAATTGTAGCTAAAAACTGACATTGTCCTGTCTCACTCTCCACCACAGAAGATTGAGTATGTGGAGTGGTAGTATTTATGAATTGTATCAGAGTTTAAAAAAAAAAAGACTTTCTTCTTAAATAAATGTATTTCTTGTCATGGAAAATCCTGGGAGACTCAAACTGTAAGCAGTAGTGTTTGTCACTGCTTTTGAAAGTCTCTTTTGTAAGGCAAAGAAGTATTTGCATCCCCACAACCAGGAACAGCACAACATTTAACCTTAACAACTTCTCCAGCTGTGCTACAGCCTGCAAGAAGTAACACAGTAGAGCACATAATAAGACTTTGTCTGTGTGTGTGTGTGTGTGTGTGTGTGTGTGTGTGCGTGTGTGTGTGTGTGTGTGTGTGTGTGCTTTAGGTGGTTGAAGTTTGAGGAGGATGTGGAGGATGGTGGGGAGAGGTGGAGTAAACCCTACGTAGCTACACTCTCTCTGCACAGCCTGTTTGAACTGCGCAGCTGCATCATCAATGGGACCGTTCTCTTGGACATGAGAGCCGACTCTATTGAGGAGATTGCAGGTTAATTCCTGCAAATGATTGAGTGGTTTGGTTTTCTAATAAAAATCAGGGTCCACACTTTCCGGGTGGCACAACTGTCTTTGACTCTGTTGTCAGGAGATTTTTAGTTAGATCCCTGGCAGTGCCACCTTGAACAGGAATCACCTACTAGATTTCTACAAATAACAAATCAAAAATCAGGCTTTAAGTCGGCTGCTATTGAGATTAACTGCACAGTGTACTTTTGTACATTTTTATATTCCAAACTACATCACAGAGCAGATTGTCATTTGTGATGATCAGCTTTGAGGCAAGTGTTTAATGATTCAGACTTGCAGTTTGCATGATGCTAATTGTTGATTTTAAGCTTCCATCACTTTTTAACTACTTAGCATCATAGCTCCAGTGCTTAAAAAGCAAGATTTCATCACCAAACATGTTTTTGTCTATTAAATGTGAGATGGGAAGAAAAGAATATGTATTGTTTTAAATATGTATCACTTTAAGACCTCTGATTGTGCAAAACCGCAGGCATACATTCATAATAG
>BRDA01020083.1:0-11282 GCA_036984385.1 Crenuchus spilurus
CGCTGCCTTAGCCAATCGCTTACTGACTTGAGTTAAACAGGTGTTACACCGAGAACTGTGACCTATCGAGATCTGTGACTTCTTCTATCAAGACAGGTCACAGTTCTCAGTGTAACACCTGTTACTCCTCACTAGCCTGAGCAGAGGTCCGCTCGGATTACTGTTAGTATATCAATATATAGTAACGCACCGATTGTAATGACCAGTAACGTCAACGGCGTTATAACGACAGGAAAAGTAATTAATTATTTTATCCCGTTACTGACAAAATGACGTTGTTACGTAACACCATTATTTTTAACGCCGTTATTCGCAACATTGGTTAGCACCTTCACATTGTACTTAGAACAAGAGCTAGAATAGTTGGCAGCACCGGTGCTAGGCATGGTTGTTGACAAAAGGGACGTGTGGTGCCCCACGAAGATGTGTGGTGCCCCTGTAAAATCGTGGTAACCCATGCACAGCGCATGATCCGCGTATGTGTAGCGTCGGCCCTGATAGTTAGCATCTTCATACTGCACTTAGAACAAGAGCTACAATAGTGAGAGCCTTCATGCTGTATTTAGAACAGGAGCTAGAACAGTTAACACCTTCATACTGCACTTACAACAGGAGCTAGAACAGGTAGAACAGTTACCACGTTGATACTACATCTATCGGCCAGATAGCAACAGCCTAGAAATCACATAGCAACAGCCCTGCAATCACATAGCAACAGCCTAGCAACCATGTAGCAAAAAATGCAACTGCCTGGAAGTGGGAACCACTTTAACTTCCAGAAAAAAATATTTCTAGTCATGTTTTACCATAATTTTACAAAAAAAAACCAACATTTAGTGTTTATTTCATGAAGTTACAGCAGAGCTTTAAGAGGTTAAAATCTGTAATTACACACTAAGGTGTGCTCAATGTTCTCAGAATGAGATGATTAGATATTTATTAGAGCTGAAATGAACAGGACACAGTGTAGCAGCGCTGCTGTTATGTGCTGTTATGGTTTATTCTGTAGGCGTTTAGACATAAAATGCTCTTTCATGTCTGACCTGCTGTCCATCTGACCCTGCTGAAGGCTGTGTGCGTGTGTGTGTGTGTGTGTGTGTGTGTAATTGCTGTGTAATTGGAGAGTCATTGTCTAAAGGTCTTTGATGCCTACAAGGTTGAGGATAATGATGGCCGTTTCTCTTTGATATTAAACTCTGATCCATCACAGCTCAACTCAACCAGACAAGAACCAGCTCTCACTTCTTCTAACATTTCTGACTCATGTTTTGTGATCAAAATGAAGCCGCTTTGTGTTTTGTGTTCTTTACACACATCGAACCTAAGATGGACCACCACCCAAAAGTATCCTGACAGAGCAGCTCTGTGGTCAGAAACTGAAATTTAATGAGAAGTTAGAGGACGGCAAACACAAAATTAAGGAGCTGTTATTATCAATATGACAGTCACATCTCATCTAAGCACTGGATAAGCCTGACTGTTAGAGCAGGATGTTCACACTGGGCCATCAGTATCAACAAAACACATCAAATCAGGTGTAAAAATGACTACAAAAACATTAACCTGCTGATGTTAAAGATGTAAAATGTTGTAAATGTGAACATATGATGGTACAAATGAAGCTGATAAACAACTACAGTGGTAACCCTACTTACGAGCATCCCCACTAACAAGTATTCCAGGTAACGAGTCGAGATCTCGGAATATTTTTGTTCCAGGTAACTAGTAATATTCCAGCTAACGAGTAGCGTACATTTCTTCAAGTATGCCAAACCACTAGGGGCGCTGTGGTCATAAGAAGAGGTCAGTCAATACAAAGTGAAAGTGCCTGTTGAAAGCGACACTAAGGTATCAAAAGGTAGTGAACAAGAAAGTTAGATACATTTTACTTTTACTTTTCATATGATAAGTGTAACCATGCAGCCGCCAGCCTACACGAGCATCGTCGTCGTCACGTTTATGTTTTAAAAAAACCCATATAAACACATTATTTAGCATATTAAAGTATACTGTATATTGGCCGGCTGACACGGATTAATCAGTTTTACATGTATTCTTAAGCGGAAAACGTAAACTCGTAAGTAGGGTTACCACTATACTTACAACAAAAAGCAGCTGTGAGCTTCTGTTTGTGTCCGCTTGGGGGCAGTGTTGGCTACTGCTGCACCTCACTACTGTTACAGTATAAATATGATTTTATATCAAGTTTAAGTGATCACATCTCTGTTTTTACTGTTTATTATCATAACACTAACACTAGTCTAAAGTGTGGACTGAAGATGATGGCGGTGACCATCAACATAGACTTTTTATGCTGTGACGGCTAGAACTGGACACTTGATGGTCAATCAGAACCTAATTATGTTATATAAAGATTTATATACTCAGCTTGCAGTTAATGATTTAATTCTCTCAAAAACATGTAACAAAAATTGAGCTTTACTGTATCTTAGACATTTCTATGTTGTTTATTAATCATAAACAGTGTAAAATAATGTACAATTTTATATAAAATTTTTAACTAAAAACGAAACTATGAACTATGAAGCTTTGAGGCTACTATGGTAGTTACAGAGTGTGGTTTTATGGGGTTGGGAAGCTGTTCTGTTGTGCATTGAATAGATTGTGAAGTCTGGTGGGCAAGAAGGCGGAAACAAGAAAAAATGTGGCAAAAATGTAAAAACAAAAGAGAATGAGAAACCACTATCTTTTTGGGATGTTTTAGAGCCACCATAGTGGAGGTCCTGAGAATGGACTTTTTGTACATTGAGTGTCTCCCAATGGCATAACAGTGGTGCCCCACAGAAGAGAACAATGTCTCCGGTGAGTGGTACAGATCAGCATATCACAGTGGACCAGTTAACCTCTGTAATGTGTCAGGGATCAGCAAGGGTGGTCAAAATGTTCTGATCTGACTGTCTATATTGGAATGTATTAAACATTTAAAAACACCACGTCATTAACACAGTGTGAACATTTCATGGATCAGTTGACTCATTCTCATTTAAAAGTGAGCCTTTCAGAGTCAGAAAGTCATGTCCTTACTTTGGCATCTATAGAATCAGATCTGCGTTCGTGACCTTTGCCCCTGTTTTTATCCACCCATCCGTGCACTGCTATATATTTGCTCAGCTTTTATATGAAAACACATACTGAATATGAACGAGTGTGCGCTGGGGATGGAGCTGGAGGGAAGTCAGCGGGAGGAAGAATAATAACATCACGCTGAGCCGACACAAAAAAAAATGCCACGTTAAAGCCCCCATCAATCAAACGCCTCTTTGGCTGCTCTGTTTGCTGAGACTGTACGCTGCTTAAGGAGGCTATAAAACGCCTCGGAGTGACATTTCCTCTGCCGTCACTGTAACCGGGATCATTTCTTACTGCTTTAGGCAGCAACAGAAGAGGCTTTTGCGAGGACAGAGTGTGGTTATTTCAGAAAAATAGCTCATAGTGTGTATTTTTATATTCAGGATTAGGAATGAAATCCCTTGTCTATTTCAAGACATCATCTATCAGTCGTTTTTGTTTACTGTGTGTTTTATTGCACTTACAATTACTGACCACCAGGTGGTGCACTACATGATTTTGTGGTTGAAAATTAAAACCAATGCATAAAAACTTTCAATTAGATGATCACTGTAATGCCTACCATGCATGAAAGGGTTAAAGGATCAAATCCTGTGTCTGGTTCTAGACGTCACATCACAAAATCTAATCATGCTAATCATTATTGTCACTTTTGGGCAAACAGTACATCAAGATTACATTAGATTGAGTGAAACACATACACTAGTGAACACATTGGGCTGTGAGAACATGTAGGACCTGGGGAGCAGTTGTGGGTTAGGTGCCTTGATCAAGGGCACTTCAATCATGACCTTCCAGTCACAAGACCAGGGGTGCGTTTCCCAAAATGTCTTTAATGCTAAGTACTTTGTAACCTCGTATTTACAAACATTCTTAAATTTATGAGTGCTTCCCGAAAGCCTTCGTAACCCACGTCGTACTTAAACTCGTTCGTAAATCTACGAGTGGTCTAACCCTCTCGTATCTGGCCAAGTTGTTCTTAACTTGAAGTTCACATGCAGTTCTGTCTGAAAAACGAAAGAGGCCTCTGATCATCCTTTGACAAACGCAACACTTGTTTAATACAAACAAGAATTCATGAACATTTAAATTTTTTTTGAAAGCGTCACGTAAATTATAGTCAGAGTCCTTACTTCAATACTGCACAAACCTGTATTTACTAAGTTGAAATGATTGTTTTCACGAAATAAAAAAATAAGATTGTTTAAAGTACAATATATTAATTATTGATATACACATAAATTACATAAATGCAGTGGGGTTTGTTTTTCCAGTGTAACAGTCGTAGTAGTAAATTAATATATTGTGTCCCAAGCAATGGTTACAAATTGGCCTACTAAACTTGTCAATTCTTAACCAATCAAATTCACTGATTAATCATGAACACATATAAGTAACCAAGAGGACGGCTGACAATTGTTCTTATGTAGTGAACATGGCGGCTATACAAAGAATATTGGTTCTCAATCAAAGACGTCGTTTGCGAAGACGCCGTAATCATAATCAAAGGCTTTTGGAAAACAGTCAGAAAAATCGCATCTTAAAATTAGGTTGTTCTTAAAGTTGTTCGTAAATTGCTAAGTTCAATTGTTTTCAGGAAACGCACCCCAGATCCCTAACTTCCAGACCACAGCTGCCCCCATGATAGTCTCTGTCAACACCATGCATCACACACAAGTGTTTCCTTACTTTTGAGACACCAATATACTGAATATAATAATATAATTCAATGGTTTCCAGCTTTTACAGTTTTTTCTGTTTCTCAAACATTCTTTTTGCTCATTGGGCCAACAAATTAGCTCATACACCGCATGTATGTGTTTGTAATCTCATGCTGAGGTCCATCTGCTCACATATTTGCATACACCACTGAGCCAGAACATTAAGACCATACATTAATATGCTTAATATGCCTCCAAAAGATTGAGATCTGAGGAATCTGGAGGTCACTGTTGGTAGATACTGACCACTGCTGACCTCAGCAGCCTTGCTGAATACAGACATATACAGATCCGTCTTGAAATGTTTTTCCTTGTACAGTGTAAATGTCATAGTCCCCTCATTTATCTTCTTATATCAGTTACCAATCTATCTGATACAAAAGGATTAAACTAAACTGAAATTAAGGCTGATATCAACTTTTATGCCCGAAAAGTGATAATTCTCCTTCTTTTAGACCCCAAAAGCATCTTCTTGTTGGAGGTTTAGTCATAAATAATGAGTGTTTCAAACACAATGTCTATATATTTTTCAACAGAGTATCACTGGATCTTCTAATTATGAATACTGCTGTTAAATTAGCATCATCACACTAGTATTCTTGCCAAAATACCCCAAACAAATGTGCACACATCTACCAAATGTGGTGATTAAAGTTCAATGGTAGTAGTAGCTACCGTGTGAGTAATTTGTGATGTTATATAATTCAGGGGTGCATTTCCCAAAACGTTCTTAACACTAAGTACTTTGTAACATCGTACTTATGAAAATTCTTAAATTTACGTGTGTTTCCTGAAAGCCTTCGTAACCCACGTCGAACTTAAACTCGTTTGTAAATCTACGGGTGGTCTGACTAGGGCTGGGCGATATGGCGAAAAACTGTATCACGATATAAGTACTTCATATCGGTCGATATCGATAATTATTGAATTTTTTTTACCTATTTAAAATAAAGACTATGAGAAAAATATGCTACATTTAAACATTTTATTTCAAATTTAACCTTCCTCAGAAATGGCAACACAACCATGAAAAACACTCAAAAAAATATCCTTGCCCTTATATATTAGTGCTAGGAGTTGCTTTAGTGCTAGGAAGTTTACAAGGAAGTTAATCACCTACTAATAACAATAATAATAAAAATTATTATTATTATTATTATTATTATTATTAATACAATGATCAGCATTATTATTATTATTAGTAGTAGTAATAGTTTTTGTTGTTATTATTAGTACTATAGCATCTCAAATAAACATTGGATAATAAATAGGAACCAACATGGATACTTATCATCAAAATGACAATGCTACTCACCAACAGCAGAGTGCAAACGATGGCCAAAACACTGCAGCCGTGTCCAGTCATTTAGTGATGTCGCCTTCACTATATTGGCCACACTGTCTGTAGTGATGCACACCATTTTGTCCTCAATTAGAGCCGGCTAAGGTGGTAAAACAAGTTAGTCGTATTGCCGGTCTTTGTGGGGACAACAGTCCTGCACAATTTGCAGACAACGTTGGTCTGAGTACGGTCCGACTGAAAAAATCCGAAAAACTGCCATACTGGTGAGCTGGCCTTTCCTTTTTTATTCACAATTTCTTCACTCGCTGTCGCGCTGCTCGTTGCGCTTATATTCCACTCACCATGAGTCTCACACCATGCCGGTTCAAGTTACACAAACAAGAGGGCGTGCATGAGATAACGAGGTGGCACAACCAAGCATGATAGTGCTCCGTGATTGGCTATTAGGGTGTCACTCCATACGTTGCTAGGCACCAGAGGACCGACCAACCAATCTTGCTTCGCAAGCGGATGCATTTAAAGCGGAATCTTTGCTCTGGTTTATTCCAATGAAAAATATGTATATATCGAACGTTCTATCGAGCGCATTTTCTATTGATATTGATTACGTGTCAATTGCGATACATATCGTTATCGTTTTATCGCCCAGCAATAAGTCTGACCCTCTCGTAACTCACTAAGTTGATCTTAACTTGAAGTTCACGTTCAGTTGTCTGAAAAATGAAAGAGGGCACTGATCATCCTTTGAAATCCTTTGCTGGCTATATTTGGGCCAGTTCTGACCCAAAACAGAAAAGATAGGTTGTCTAGAATTCAAATGACATGACAAACCTTAAAAATAGCTTCTAGTGCCAGACCAGTTTTTGCCCAAAGTAAACTCACCACTGGTATAACTGACCTTCATTAGGCCGTATTTGGGCCTGAATTACCTGCCTTCTGGTAGACTAAATAATAGCTAACTGCAAGACCTGCTTAATGGTTAAAATACAATATTAGCACTAATAGCAATTAGCATTACTGTGGAACTGTGGAGCATCACATTTTTACATTGTTTTAACTTTTTTTATTTATTTATTTTTTACATTTTAAAACAAAAAGTTGAGCTTAAATCTAAAGCATAATGTATATTATCACACCTTCATTTTTATACAGCTAAAATATCTTATTTTGTACATAAATAACTTTTTCTCGCTGTGTTTCACAGTTTTATTAGAGCACTGCTGCTGATGTGTAATTATTGTTGTTCATATACGAGTTCAAAACCACTGATCCAGATATAATCACTGTATTTTCTACAAAATCATAAAAATGGGACAGTTTTAGAGCCGGGGGATGGGAGGAACGCTTTGTACATCAAAATGGAAGAAAATAAAAGATGTTGGTGGTAAAATGTGCTGCATATTCCACCCGGAACTGCATATTAAATCAGAAAGCCGCCAGTGTGCTTTATATAACCACAGTCACATAAAGCTCAACCTACAGCCTGAGACGGGCTGGATTTCCTACCAGAACTATAGCACAGCTGTTTATATAAATACATCACAATATAGTCAATATACATGTAGTCATACATAAAAAAGAAATTTTCTGAAAGTTAGTTTTACTTTTTATTTGTAAATCAGCTCTTAGAGTCTGAGAGACACTCAATCCAAGGTGTCTGAAGTCCAGTGTGCAGTTTCTGTGATGTTTTGAGCTGCTGGTGTTGTTCCACTGTGTTTAGTCCAAAGTCAACACCTACCAGGAGATTTTAGAGCACTTCATGCTTCCATCTGCTGACAAGCTTTATGGAGATGCTCAGCAGCTGCCCACAGTGCCAACACTACTACTGACCTTCATATTACTGTGAGTGAGCTATAAGTCAGATTGATGAACATTAAAACATAAAGACTGAAATATGAACTCCATGTGCAATAAATATAAAACATATCACTGTTTAGCTTTTGGAATTAAATCAGGAACAAAAATGAACTTTTTCTAATTCAAATTTTTTTTATGTATGACTGTATAATGACAGTGTCATCCAAAAGTATGGGCACCCCAGACAAGTTAAGTGAGTAAAAGATGACTTGATCTTCAAAAGTTAAATATGAAAAAAACACTTTTTTTATTTTCCATTTTTACAGTTTTGAAATAGCAAATAAGGGCATGAAGCAAAAGTCTGAGGACCCTGCACAGTCTGTACTCCCTTTGGCAGCTTAGCATTGCTTTCTTTCTTGTTTGGGGATTTTGTATGCTCTGATGTTTAGATCGAGGGACTGTTAAGCCCATGCCAAAGCCATCAGTTCCTCTTGAGGTCAGAGTTGCCAGGTTCGCGGTTTTCACAGCAAATTGGGCTTGTTTGAAAATCCAGTCGCAGGTGAAAATTCAAGGGTGGCGGCGTACGTTTTTTTGGGCTACTTTTAAAAATTACTGCGGCCACCAAAAAAACAACAAAAAAGTGGGTGTTGCCTAGGATATTACTTCAACATGGCAGGCAAAAGTTGACACTAAGGAAGTTTGAATACAACAATAACAATGAAGAGAACATAACAATATAAGGAAAGTTGGCCTGAAAAGGAGAGAGAGAGAGAGAGACAGAGAGAGGTCAAGAGAAAACAGTCACTAGCTAATATGCCAGGTAAATGGGGAAATACGGGAGGCAGTATTGCAAGGACTGGGAAAAAGAAAAAGGTTTGATGGACTGATAATAAATCCCTTATAAACAAAATACTAACTCGTACACTCATTGTTGTTTTGCCATTTGCTTCAAACGTGTGACAGACAAATATTTTGGGCTAGTTTAAGCTTCTGAAGGGCGGGTTTTAGACTGACTTTGGGCTGGATTTTTTTGTTGGACCTGGCAACCCTGCTTGAGGTTGTTCATTGTGTCTTTTGAGATGTGTGGAAAATGTAGCATACATCCTCTTTAATTCATCAGCTTTGCAGCTGCATTGCAGCCAAAACGTTTTATTTTATTTGTTTCCAAAATGGATCTTGTTTAGATGCTCCTTTGCAGACTTCTGATGACACATTTTGTGATGAGGATGCTGGAAACATTTTCTTCTTCATGATTATTCTTCCATGAAGGCCATATTTATGCAGATGTTACTGTATAGTAGAACAGTTCTCCATCATTCCAGAGTCTAAATCTTCATGAAAATGGTTTGCAGTTAAAATCTGTTTTTGGTTTACTTTTCTAGAAATCCTCTCTGAAAATTCTTCCACGCTTCAGCCTGACCTCCACTTTAACTGTTAACTACCACCTCTTAATTACATTATTAACTATTTGTTACTATTTTCTTACAACCTTCTCCTGTTTTGTGGGCATCAATTACTTTAATTATGAGTGTTGCTTAGATGAGTCCTTGACTCCGGATTCTTAAAAGTTTGAGAAATCAAAGTATTTATAAATCTTCGAGATTGTGAACACGCCAAAACTCTAACAAGCCACATTTTTAAGTCTAAAATGGTCTAAAAAGAAAATTCTTGATTCTTGAACTTACTACTCACTTAGCTATTCACAGTAGCAGAATGTTTGGTGCTCAGGTGGTACAAACTAAATTTTAAATGGCTGTTTTTGTGATATCACAAAACCTGATATATATAAAAGCTTTTATAATCCACTTAGATAATCCACCATCTTAGGGGCTTAGACCCAAACCAAGTATTGTATAGTATAGTATAGTATAGTATTATATTAAGAACTATTAGTTACTATTACTAATAACTATTAACAGTTCTTATTAATAATACAATTTAACTGAACATTTAATAAAACTCAAACTCTTTCAGTTCATTGTGTTTTCTAGTAGATCTTCAATTTTTTTGTTACTTTTAAGTTCACTGTTCCCTGTTTGTGGTTTGACTGGTTGTAAAGCATGTAGCATAAAATTATCACCCAATTCTGTGTTTCACCTTGTTAGTCAACTTCACTCCAACTTCACTCCAACTCATTGCCACCAATTTTACACTTATTTTTGGAATGTATAATCAATAATCATTTTACATAAATTTATACCTAATTTTTGAGTAAAAATTTGTAGTTAACACCAGTCAATTTAACCCAGTGACCACAGAAGGGTTAACTAATAATTTTTCAACATGTTAAATCTAATCTAAATCTAATCTAAAAGTGTAATGTTAAAAGTTGGTTGTAAAATGAGAGGAAAAAGAGGTTATGAATGTAGGAAAAAAAAACAAAGAAACATCATAAGTGGAGCTTAAAGGATACAGTAAAACATAAGACATGTAGAGCATTGAAGCCCTTTAATGGTAAAGAGGGAAAACAGGAGCTTTAAAAGCCATGGTTGTTTACATAAGTGAAGAAATAGTCTTTGGATGCCTAAGGGACTGTGTACAGCATACGGCAAGACCCGGGCCTGCTGTTCCATACAGTATTTCTATTGAACGGCTTCAAAATGACTGTAATTTCGCTCCAATTCAGCACCCAAGAGTCAAAGCCTGTTTTCCGCGAATCAATTTCCAAGTACGTCTAAACTTCACAGTATTTCTCCTTTTCCTCATCTTTGGGCCCAATAAATGAGACAACGGGGGAAAGGGAAGCCTTTGTAGTTCTGGATTTGCGTTAAATATTGATTTTTAACCCAGGAAAAGGAACAAAAAATGTACATTTTGGTTCTTCTGCAGCAATGGCAGTCCAATAAATCATTCATATATACCATTATTAGTCCATATTCAGATATGAGCTGAAGAACAAAGCTGATATTTATCACCGATCATCTGCTCCCGGCTCCGTTTTGACCTCTCATGTCCATACAAAGCGAGAGAGTTATTGATTTGCTTTTTTTTTCTTTTGTGTTATGAGAACGTTGAGAATTTCCATCCCGCAAATGTCAGTGTGGGGTTTCTAATCACACTTCATGAAACGTAACCTTTCCCTGAGCCTCCTAATCCTCACTAATGTTACAGTAGCTCACAGACACATCACACAGTAAATCTGCCAGTGTTAAATCAACACTATTAGAGTTAAATTAACACTGAGAGTGTTACATTTTGATGTCATGTCATGTCACACACTGTCATCGCTTCGCGATGGTAGGCTGCACAGACGAGTCACTTCTCTTCAATGCCATTTGTCTCTGGTTGCTTGTAGCAGGCTAGCACCTGATAATCCAGTCCATGTCTTGATGTTATTCATCCAGGTTATTCTTGGTCTTCCACGTCTTCGG
>BRDA01020085.1:0-49736 GCA_036984385.1 Crenuchus spilurus
ATTGTCATTTTGATGATAATTATCCATGTTGGTTCCTATTTATTATCCAATGTTTATTTGAGATGCTATAGTACTAATAAGAACAACAACAACAACAACAAAAAGTATTACTACTACTAATAATAATAATGCTGATTATCATTGTAATAATAATAATAATAATGCTGATCATTGTAATAATAATAAATAATAATAATAATTTTTATTATAATTGTTATTAGTAGGCGATTAACTTCCTTGTAAACTTCCTAGCACTAAAGCAACTCGTAGCACTAATATATATAAGGGCAAGGATATTTTTTTATTTGAGTGTTTTTCATGGTTGTGTTGTCATTTCTGAGGAAGGTTAAATTTGAAATAAAATGTTTAAATGTAGCATATTTTTCTCATAGTCCTTATTTTAAATAGGTAAAAAAAAATTCAATAATTATCGATATCGACCGATATAAAGTACTTATATCATGATACAGTTTTTAGCCATATCGCCCAGCCCTACTACCACCTTAAACAAACAGTGTGACTATTTCTTGACTGTAGAGCTTCTTTTATAGTTTTTTAAATGTTTATATATCATAACCCTACATTCAGATGTCTGAAAACTGTTCAGTGTTGGTCTCCACATTCTCTAACTGTATATATTTCTTGCTGGAGGAAAGATGTACTTAGTAAAACTGTGGCCAATACAAACTAAATTAGAACAATTTCTCCAAGTGTCTGAGAATCAGCAGACCTCAAGAGTGGAAAATGATGAAAGTGAGTCGGTCATGTTGTGCAGCATATGTCTTCACTTTCCAGCAAAGGCAGATAAAACAGATGCCTTGTTCACAGTCACAAGAAATTATCACAAAGCCCTTGATGCGTACAACACAGGCTGGCAACGTGTTGCTTGCATTCCTTAGTAAAGTGTTGCTGTAAACCAATCGGCTGATCTACTTAAGATTTAAGAACTGCAATTTAATTATTATTCTGGACCAGGACCAGTGAAAATGATGCTGAGGCAAGTGAATATCTAAACCAGGGCACCCCACAGGTACTTCTTATGAACAATCCCACTCTTCATTACAGACTAAGACAGGGATATGCTTAGGGAGACTCAGTCATCAGGCTTTTCTGCACAGCCTTGTTTATTGCTCTGGGTAGCAGATTCTCTCAGTCTGTTTTCTGTGATTTAATAAAAAGACATCATACAGTTTTCGGTGATGATAAACAAATGTGCTAGTGAGTAGCTCTGGTGTAATTACAGTAAAAAGAGTTCATAATCACTAGTCTTGGGCAGACTATTGTTATAACTACAAATTAGGTCACATACATCACAATGTGCTTTTCTTAATATACTGTGAGCACTTACAGAGCGGCAGCATGTGTCATTATAAAGAGTATAATTAAGACTAATGGGATTTAGTGTGGTATACAATACCAATCATACTAATCATAGTATTCATGGTATTTTGACCAGGGTTGTGACATTAACCACATTACCTCCATAGCATAAGCTAACCACCCCCCAAACAATCAATGACATTCACAAAGAAACCCCAACCACTCAGTCTCCAACACCCAAAATAACCAATGCACCTCTTAAACAATGGAAAGAACATTTGCACTGGAAACCCAATCCGCCCAAACCTCCAGGTTTTATGGCTGACTAATTCCTTTACTGCCAAATTGGCTGAATGGCTGATTATTATTAGACTTTTCATACAGTGGGCTAAATTCAGAACTGAGCAAAACACTTTTTTTTTTACACAAGAAATCAGCTGCCTGTTTAAAAATATGACTAAAATAACATCAAAAGTAAAAAGCAAACGGCTATGAGACAAATAAAAATCACCCAAAATATAGTAAACGAATTGACTGATTCTCATCTTGGGCTTCCCTAATGAAAATGTTTTGAAGCATTCTGATGTCACAGTTTTGCTTTATCGTCCAAACCTGATAAGCATGCATGCTTTGAATAGTTAAGAGTGTGTGTAGTCTTTGTGCCTCAAGTCCACACAATTGAGTATCAGTGTGTGAAAAGCACTTGATTGCATCTAACTATAGCGTAAGAGAATGATTATTGCTTACACACACACAAACACACACACCTTGGGCACAAATAAACAAAATCATATGTACACGTATGCTTTATGAGATAATTACATCGTATAGGGCTTTGTTTACATATGTGTACACAGCAAGGGAAAAGCAAGGCAATTGCTGATTTCCTACCCACAGAATTATGCTGCACTTAGCAGAATAATACAGCACTGACCAGCCTGACCTCTCCACTTAGACCTCACTGTGACCTCATCAATTTCTTCTGAGAGAGAGAGAGAGAGACAGAGATGCAGACGTTCTCTATGATGTATGTGTATTACTGCACTGATGATAAAGAACCAATTACATGCTTGACAGGCAACTCAGCAGATACAGGAAATGCCTAACGGTCAATACAGAGAGCTTCTTCTCTCCATCACTCTCGCTTACTCACATGCAGACTAATGAACGCTCTACTGACTGTAAAGAGCACACTACAAAGCCAGATGACAGGCTGGACACTCAAGGCTAAGTTGGGATAATCACACAGGAAACAGTGCATGTGTCTGGCTGCACACATGCTCGTGTGGGCAGGGTAGGACATGCGGGTGTCCTTTACTTGGCTGGTCAGTGACTGCATATATGCTTGGTTTAGGCCTTTATCTTGATTTTTATGTCACTTTCTCCATTAACCTGTCAAAATGTTTGAGTTAGAGAAGGTTAAAGAAATGAGTGGAGAGACATAAGGTGCTTTCAGATTACGACGTGATGTAACTGTATGTGTAACACTGCAGAGGTCTAGTTGACCTTGATTTTGGGACCAAGTGTCTTTGAAGGGTCTATTATTGGAGCACTTGATGGCAGCAGCTTCAGTTGCAAAAGCCTTCTTTCTGAAAGCATCCTTCCTCTTTTGGCTAGTGACAAAATCTCAAATGGTTCACAACAAAATTGCTTTAAGAATTGGTACCATTTGGGCCATATAATATTGCTGACCTTTACCCAACAAGCCTGCGACAGAAGTAGCTGGAGATTGGGACCACATTAAGTTGTTTACCCACGTTACAGCAATTTAAGAATAAAAGCAGGAGAACCACAGGAAAAACAGCAGCAATGAATCATCCAAAGAAACAACAAATGCATTAATAGTGATATGACACTCATGAGAAATACAGGACAAACTAGAAAGCCCCCAAGGAAAAGTTAAAGTGTACAATGAAATATGGGAGGACATATTTACAGCTGGGTTCAGTACATAGCACTTCATAGCAAATAATAAATAAACTGAAAAGGCTTAAAAGATTACATGGACTGCTAGAAATAACTAAAGTCAAGTCAAAAAGTGGTTCTGGATGCTGGAGAAATAAATATGCATGAATTTTGATGGTGCTTGAAAATTTACTGAACTCTCAGAAAGTGTTTTTAAAAGCTGATCCTGGTCAGAAATGCTCTCAATGAAAAAGTTTGCAAAAGAAGGGTATGTGGTTTACGTCTTTCTGCAACTTCAGTTTCTAGATTACGGAACATCCACATCGCCGGGCTGTCAAACCACTAGAAACATTAAAGAAAAATATACGTCAGCCTACCATCCGTCCCCGCTGTAAAACATGTCACTTGATTGACATACAGCGAGATGGTCGAGCACTAGGACCCAGTGGGAATTCCAAGCTGCTCAATCTGAAAATCCGCCCACTTTAGACTGCCCAGAAGCTCATTTGATTGGCTCTGCCATTTCTTGCTAATGTGTGACTAGCCGTCTCCGCCATCGCTTCATAAAACAGCATCTGGACTTGTAAACCAGCGTTTTTCAAGTTGGCCAGCAGTCCGTGTTCACCTGTCACTGTAAGTTCTTAACATGTATGTTTGTTCTGCTTGTGTTTTGTCAGCTAGATGTATTTTAATATCAGAGGTTTTCTATTAAAACATTTACATTCGAGTCTGAGTCTGTGTGCGTGCGACTACCAGTCTGTGATAAGCCATCCATTTACATCCAAGTGTAACTATTATATATATTACAAAATAATTCAGAATTTCTGCTTAAGTGCTGCAAAAAAAGATGACCAGTTTGCCTCCAGATTATTTCTTTTGAACTGGAGAAAGAGCTTAAAAATGAATAAAGGAGCTGAACCAAGTAAGAAGCCTAAAACTGACCATTTCCACATGTAGTGGATGAGGACTTTTTTTTTACTATGTAATTTTTGGAGTGTGTTTGGCTTGACTGCATTATTCGGCATATATGGTGCACATAAATTGTCAGTATATTTATAAATAAATATATGTCTTGCATTTTTATATTAGGTAGATCATTTTGAATTAGTCATTAGATAAGTAGCTTGCAGGCTGAAAAAGTGTGTGCACCCCTGAGGTAAATGATAGATAATAGTCCCAGATATCTGTTGTAGTACATATTTGATTTAAAAAAAAAAATAAAAATAAAAATAAAAATTTATTCACAAAAAAGGTTGTTTTGGGGAAAAATTTTTTTTTTTGAAAAAATAAAAAAAAATGACTTTGACCAGGTTTTCCCTTTTTCACATACGTTAGTCAGCCCACTCTGATCCACAGCCAGAGAGCGAGAGAGAAACAGACTTAATCTGGCCTTTTAGAACTAAAGTGAAGTCCCTCATTGTCCCTTAATTAAAATAACTCATGAATTTACTAGTCACCAAGATCTGCACCCACACAAACCACCATTTTAACACTATACTCTGTCACTGTACTATATTTCAGTCCAAAGCAACTGATATCTCATCAATTGTAGTCAGTCTTCCACAGCGGGAGTAAAGCAGCAGTTAGCTTAAAAATGAAGATGACGATTAGTGTTACAATGGGATAATGTTTACTGACCTAAAAACCAGGACTGCAGAACATGGACAAAACACTGCTATAGTTCATGTCATCCATAGGCTCAGTTACGCTGTCCTGATGTATTTGGTGACTTGACAATATCATAAACTAGTGCACTAAATAAGCAGAGTAAAAAAAGTGGGTGAGTATTAAGCCATTTACAGTGTAGCATTGTCAGATTGCCCTTTGATGCTAGTTTTAATTAGCTACTATTAATGAGATTTTGTGAAATTAGGTACTTACAACATGTGCTTTGTTTTACTTAGTGTGTGGGCTTAAAGGAATAAAATGATTCATACAAACTCACGGAATGATTTTTAAGGGTATCTGAGGTTATTGCAGGAAGCTTGGGTATAGTCCTCAGATATAAAGAGCTGCAAAAAAACAATAAACAACATGATACACAAAGTAAACATTGTGGAACTTCATAAAAAAAGCATTTTAGTGGGGTTCAGGCTTTTTCTATCGAGAAGGGCCATTTGTTTCTTTTGTCATCAAGAACATTACAGTCCATGGATGACACCGAGCGAGAGAAATGTTAAGTGATGTAAGCACTGCCGAAACAGACACACCCGTGTAAGTGGCAAGCCACTTCCTGTGCACATTTCTTACAGGAAGTCTGTCTGTCAGCTTTTCAGTTCCATTCAATCCACATTTTGAATACAACAAACACAGCATATGAATAAGAAAAGTATCAGAAAGACAGAGACAGACAGACAGAGACAGACAGACAGAGACAGACAGACAGAGAGAAGGAGAGAGAGAGAAGGAGAGAGAGAGAGGGAGAGATTTGCAGGTAGACTGAATGCCGAGTACTGGGTCTACTGTCAATGTGAGTGAGTTTCTGTGTCAAACAGTTCACAGAAGGCTCCCGTGCGTGTAAGCAGGAAGTCCTTTATGCTAAATTAGTTAGTTTCCTCTGAGCATGCTCCATCTCTCCTGCTCTCTCTCAATAGCATGGTCAGCCTTTACTGATGACGCCTCACTGCACAGAGAGGACCAGTTTCACGCATGATTGGCCACCTGCCTCGAGTCCGTCTCTCTCTCTCTCTCTCTCTCTCTCTCTCTCTCACACACACTCACACACACACACTCACACACCAAAAGAGTCAGTCACAGTCAAAATGGTTTTACTTGACAAGTCCTCGTTACGCCTCAGATAAGGCTGATAAGACAACAGCAGAAAGTAATTGGATAGAAATTAAACAGTCAGTAATCACCGTTACCATAACGGCGGGTCCTCACCCAGTAACCACACACAAGTCTGGGGTTACCCAGACATTGCCTGTTAATGGGGTTACCCAGACAACAAATGCCATATCTACAACAATGAAGTGTCTTACTTAGTGACTGTGTGTGTGTGTGTGTGTGTGTGTGTGTGTGTGTGTGTGTGTGTGCGCACGCACATGTACATTCCATAGCAACAGAGTATTTGCATATTTGATAATCCAGGACGTCAAACAATTAATGATAATTATGAGAACACATTTCTGATAATGCCTTAAGCAAAAAGAAAAGGATCCACAAAACTCCACAAAAGAATAAATAAATAATAAATAATAATAATAATAAATAATAATAATAATAATAAATAAATAAATAAATAAATAAATAAATAATCTTGTTAAGCATACTGGTTATCTTGTCAACTACTGACTGTCACAATATATCCATTCATAAGCACCTGGTCAGTCATCAGTCCTGATTTTGTAATGCACACAGACAATGACACGTACAGGTGCCTTGCAACATGCCTGAGTAATCTACGGCACTTTCAGTTAGCAGATTTTACCACCATGAAGCTCCTCTACTCAGTAAACGGAAAAGGAAGTTGAGTCACAGGTTCAACAATCAAGAACTCCATTTATGACCAAATTGAGCGACACTGCATGAGTGTGTCAGTGTGTATACATGCACATGAGGGGATTTTATTAAATTCTGGAAAAGAAAACAAAGGACCAAAACAACCCCCAGCTTCACCCTTACTCTGGCCCCCACCCACACTCAAAAACAGAGCAGCTCTGTGTGAGGGTGATGTCATGACGTCATGAGAACGTCTTACTGCTTAAGAGCCCACAGCTTGAAATGAAGTGTGGAAGCATGTGCTTGAGGTGTGTGTGTACTCTGCTATTGGTCTGTTTGAACTCCTTTTCCCGTGCACTAACATTTTAAACACTACAAACCTGCTGAGAGTTCTGGGCTAATGTATTAGTTCACAGAACTGGTTCTGATCTGTAAACAGTTCTAATGCAGTGCAAGTGTAACCCTTACAGTGCCAATACTTAGACTTCTCTGCATCAACAGAACACTGAAACATATACATACATGTACGAAGCGGCCTTGAGATAATGAGAGCGCTTTGTCTGATGTTTGACATTAGCATAGCAGCTTGCAAGCTAGGCTGACTTGACCATTAAAACTGTGATGGGTCTCTAATGGTCAACTGCATCAATTATTGCAGTGGTCTCACAGCCTGGTCATAAAACTAAGAAATCGGCAGCTCAATAGGTGCAAATGGCAGTGTAAATGACTTGCATTGACTAATGTTTAGCAGTGACTGATGCTCATACCTGCGAAACAAAAGCTATTCAGCTGCCAAACATTATTCAGCACCAGTTTAATCAAGTTAGAGAACAGCTCTAGGTTTATATGTACTTAACACAGGTCTGCCCCCGGTGGCCAATTGCATAAGACATCTGAAGTGAATTTTAGCTTGAGGTTTTCAATGTATTTTAAGAGTTTGTTTAAATGTTTACTTTAACGGAGTATTAAAGCTTAATTTTAAGTGTGCTTTCCCACTTGTCAGCTTTGGTTTGATTAAAATAAAACTTGGTGTGTTTGTTCTGATAGTGTGGTTTGTTAGAGCGAGTGTAAACGCTGCCTCCTGAATCCTGGTGCAGGTGCACATTAAATATGTGGCAGGTTGGTCTCTGTCCATTGCTAAACAAACTCTTGTTCATATTAAAGTATGAACATAGCATGAACCAAAGGCATATAAACTGACCAAAACAGGATGTGATGTCAGAAGAAAAAAAAAAAATGAAGGTTGTTGGCAATAGTTATAGTTGGGTTCAGGTGTCGGAAAGTTGATCTTCTCCTTACAGTGCATTCTCCAACATGTAAAGGAGAATTTTCTAGACATTACCATGTAAAAACAAGCCCGACAAGCTCATTTAGTCATGTGAAGCCAAGTTGCCAGGTCCTGAAATATTGTTCAGCCCAATGTCAAACCCACCATACACGAGCTTAAACTAGCCCAACATCTATTTTAGCTAAAAAATCTTTTTAAAATACAAATGTCAGTGTATTACTCTTAAATCTTCTTTTAATATTAATACAACTTGAAAAGCAGCCGAAAATCCTGCATCCTGCACCCTTTGAATCTTCACCCATGATTGGAAACCTCAAGTCTGTATCAGATCAGAATGTAAACAAACTCAAGACCCATCAGGAAATTGGGTAACACTTTATAATAACTTTCATTAATAGCTCGTTAACTAATGATTAATAACTGAACAAGTCATTAGTTCATGAGAATTTGAACATTAACAAATGTTTATAAATGACAGTTCATGTAGTTACTAATGATTGTGTTCATTTTTGCAAATGTTAACAAATCATTAGTAAATCATTACTAAATCATTAATAAATAATTAACAAATCATTAGTAAATCATTAGTAAATCATTTGTTAATGAAATTCTCATGAACTAATGATTTGTTCAGTTATTAATCATTAGTTAATGAGCTATTAATGAAAGTTATTATAATGTGTTACCAGAAATTGCTTCAACAATTCCATGCCAGCACATGATGTAAAAATAGAAACAGGTAGTCATTCGAAAATAGTGCATCATAATGTGCCAAATCACACTGTACTGCATCATGCACTGATGTTTGGCACTGGTGTAGGCTGTGGGCATTTTGATTTTGTCATTGTCTGCTGGTGGCATCGCTTTAATCGGCTATACTTTCTTAGAATTTTTGTCCCCATAATCACTTTACTAGAACACTCTTCTCCATTAATTCTTTTCTACAATGTTCTGCTTCATTAAGTCTGGGCCTTACAGCAATATAATCACATCAGTTATGACCGACAAGAAAGACAATGTTTCAAATGCAAAGCTTTTAGGAGAGAATTGAGTTAAAGAGAACTCATTTAATTTGATCCTATGTCTATACTGTCATTTCACAATTTCAATTTCATTCTTTGCTCTTATTATTATAATTATTTGGGACGGCACATAATGTATGTCATAATTTGGACATTCATTATCCCACCCGCTTAATCCTTATCAGGGTCGCGGTTAGTCCCCTACCCCCTCACTGGGCGCAGGGCAGGGCATTACACCAATCAACTAAGCCCAGGACAGGGCGCCAATCCATCACTGGGTGTACACATATGCGCACGCGCACACACACACTTACAGACAATTTAGAGTACCCAATCCACCTGACCTCCATGTTTTTGGACTGTGGGAGGGAACTGGAGTCCCCGGAGGAAACCCACGCAGACACGGGGAGAACATGGAAACTCCGCTCAGATGCAGACTCGAACCCAAGACCTCAGCGCTGAGAGGCGAACGTGCTAACCACTAAGCATTCTCAGCATTGGGGCATAGAGTGCTATAATGGTTCAAATGACAGACACCATCAGAGACATGCAATATTATTGTTTATACCAATATTTTAATAAGAACATAGTGTTCATTACTTTTTAGATGACCTTGCCCAGGCCAATAGCTAGTACTCAATTACATCATAAAAATGGCACATTGCAAAAACTGCATCTCCAACACCAGCAGTTGTGCAGCAACGTGTGTTTAACATACTGGTGCATCTCAAACACATTAGAATGTGGTGGAAAAGTTTATTTGTGCATTTTTGTTTTAATGTTGACAATGTCTGAATAGTAATTTACTAAATGAAACTGTAAAAATTTGAGATTTTCATTATAAGTCATACTGATCAACAACAAAAAGGCTTGAAGTGTCACTTTAATGAATATAAAAACGTGACCATTCATCTTGTTTAATTAAATTATGAATAACAATGAAGATTTTCACAATGTTTGTATTTTTTGAGACGCACTAGGCTTATAGCATCTCCTTCGTCAAGACTGCAGAGTCCTTAGGCAGAAGCTGTTATTGGCACAAAATGACCACTAGACCGTGCTACTTGCACAAAGCTGGTAGTTTTTACATAACTCGCAGTGTGGAGAGGAAGTGTTTTCTTATTAACCTTAACAAACCTCCCACTGCACTGCTAAACAAACTTTAACTTGCCTACCAACATGGGGAAAGCACAATTGTGTGACATCAGAATACTACCTACAATTATACAACAGTTAGTTCCGACCTCACAATCTGATTGGTTGAGAAGTATTCTAGCCGTGCTGATATATGTGATAACAGCACGGCCTTCTCACACTAAAGCTGTATCACTCCACAGATGCGTTGCCTAGTAACGGCATATACACACAAACATTTTTGTATCTGTGCTTATACAACCTGCAGAAATGAATCAAATGGATGCCTTTAACATAACATTTGACCTGCAGCCAGTTTGGACAGACTCTGAAAAAGAGTGTGACTCCACACCTGCATCAAATTCTCAACCTACGAAGACCACGAAAACTGTTAGGTCGACGACAGTGACGGCAGATCAACTGAACGAGCTGGAACTGGCTCGAAATGAGCAAAATACAATTCGACAAAAAGTGGGCTACAAAGTGCTTCACGGACTGGCTTACAAAATGACTTTAAGGTCAATTTGGTAACAGTTGAAAAAGCTGAGCTGAACTTAATACTTAGGCAGTTCTATGGCTCTATCCGCACCACAAAAGGGGAGCTTTACAGTATCAGCAGCTTTTGTAGTTAATAATTATCTTACTTTTTTTTTAGGTATTTTTATATTTAGCACATGCCTCAAATTTTGTATTTTTTTCCCGCTTAATCTTCGCTTAATCCCAATTTTAATTTAAAGTTAACGTTGGTGGTGTTAGCCTGTATAAACTATACGCCGTATTGTAGCCTTTGAGACAGGCCAGGGAACTGTTACAGTTACACTTGTGGAACTACTATTTGGCGGAAGGCCGTATTAAAGCATATTCGTTATGAATTTTTGAGGTTCTTTTTTTCGTAAAAAAAAACTGTTGAATAAAAGCAATAGAACACTTGAGGTCGTGTGTTATCGTGAATAACATCACGGCTGTGATGATCTACGACCAAATCACAGCCGTGATGTTATTCCCTATAACACACTCTCTCTTGTGTTCTATTGCTTAAGTATACTCCATGTATATTCCTGTTCTAGAATGTTCTCCCTCCATTCACACTGTTCGAAAACTAGGACGTTCTCTCTTTCACATAATACTGGTATATTACTACCCCCCCATTTGAATGATGGAGACAAGAAACATACTCAGTGTTGCCGGTAATGTGTCTGCAGTTTCATAATTCTACACATTCATCACATCTTTTTGTACTGTTATAGTATCACACTGCTGTCTGTTCATCTGACAAAGACTTCTTCATTTTCATAATATCACAAGCACACTCACTCTGTGAGAATACACACTTGCTTAATATTCTGCAACCATATGCTGGCAGTCTTGTAAAGCTGTTGCTGAGACAAAGATGTTGTTGAATTTAGTCCTTATAACAGACCTCATATCCAAATATTCTGCCTTTACATACACAAAAGCCATTCACTGTGTGTGTGTACACGACCTCCAATGTCAGCATTCTGACTTCACAAAGGTCACACACACACACACACACACCCCCATTAATCAGGGTTTGATTCACATTCAGTCAGCTGAACACACACACACACACACACACTTAAGAACAGAGGCACTCATACTGTGAAATATATACTTAAAGTCTGTAATCACAGTGTTTCAAAAGCCCCTCTCTTCTCCAGCTGCATTCCTCGTCAGCCAACAACTTACTGACTATCTCACACTGAGGTAGATACGAGTGCCAGTAAAATAAAAAGAGGGGTTCTTGCCTAAAAAGAAAAAAAAAAAATTCATTAATTTCCAGAGTTTATAGTGTTGAAGTGTGTAAAGTGAGTCATTATTATACAATTATCTTATAAATTATCTATTAAAGTTATATTAAAACTTCTTTTGGCTGCAATGTCTCAACACTTTCTGTACTATGTCACTGTCTGCAAAGTAACTGCTGTGCCGGTTTGAGCACACTGTTAGTTCATCACTCCAGTGAGACAAAAATGGCCGCCCCACTCATGGTTTGCACGATTCAACAATCAACAGAGCTTGTTGTAGTGAAATGCTCACTGAAGAGCTGAACATTCACGTCCTCACACCACTGGTTACACTTTTGAGACTCTAAATTTGTTTGCTGTTTGTTTTCTTCTCTCTTTTCTGAGGAAATGGCCACTGAAGGGATTTGATGGCCGAATTCTCCTGCAGTCCACAACAGACCACCAGTTCCATTACACCTACTGCGGTCAATTCCTTCTGCTCCGATTTGGGTTTTCCTGAGGTTGACACCAGACCTGCTGCTCTCTTACATTGGGGACTAAAGCTCTAATGCTACTGCATTTTAAATTATGATACCTAATATGAATGCAATGATCACTATTATTAATATCATTAATGTTATATACTATAGCACAATGTCAGATTTAACTAAGGATGTAAATCTGTGTCAGTAGTTTGATCAGAGGAGGATGGATCCCCTTTGTGAGTCTGGTTCCTCCCAAGGTTTCTTCCTCAAGCCTTGAGGGAGTTTTTCCTTGCCACTGTTGCCTTCGGCTTGCTCACATCGGGCTTAGATTCAGTTTGTTTGATATTAAATATGTAAAGCTGCTTTGTGACAACGCCCATTGTAAAAAGCGCTATATAAATAAATTTTGATTGATTGATTGATGATAAAGCACCCCCATAGTCCTGATCCTAACCAATCAGCCTATCACCTGTTTGGTCCACTGAAAGAATCTGATAAGTCTGATGAAGAGGTGGAGGGAGCAGTGGATTTGTGGCTCACCGCTCAAAAACACAGTTTAATGAGGGAATATGAAAGCTTGTTTATAGATGGACAAATTGTTTTAAAAAGCACTGAGATTATGTTTAAAAAAAATAACGCATGTCTTCTGAAAACTGATTAAAATCAATTCTACAGCCAGAACGCAGGCCGTTGAATCGTCCTCAAATTTATTTCATGTTTTAGGTTTCTGCCTAGTTTCATTTCTTTTAAAATGTTATTTTATTTTAAGTTTATATTCAAAAAGTTTATGTTAATGTTCAGATTTTACCAGTGAACCCCCCCCACCACCCGAGTCAGTGAGGGGTTCATCAACCTGCAGTATGAAACTCCACATTCAAGGTACTTAATTGGGAACACTGCTTATGCACAGATTTAAATGTATCCTGAAAAAGCGGCTCAAACCATCCATTTGAAAATACGGTGCCTAAATTCTGAATTCCAGCTGGGCAACAATAGAACTTTCTCTTAAAAATAGTACTTTCTCTTGCTAACAAGCAAGCTAATTAACCAAACAAGCTGCTGGAATGATGCCCCATGTTCACACTCTAGAATGTCCACATTCTTATTCACACCTGAAACACTGCCACCTATTCAATTTTGTTCTAAAATGCCCTCCTCAATTACCCCTGTTATGAGAATGCTCACTCACACTATTCTATAGTCTTCTCCTTGTATGCTGGTCTGAAATATTGAGTTATTATTTTGCTGAGTCATAGGCCACACAGAGACAGAACTATATTAGCATTCACCTGATCATGTACAGTCCACCACCTGTTTACTGTCCTCCTGAGCAAAACATCATGCACAAATCAGCTACTAACATGTATGTCATCAGTTTTACTAAAATCAAGTCGTCTCACAAATACAGGGTTGCCAGATCCCCAATTTTGTAACAGAAAGTCACACTACACAAACAAAAACTAGCCCAAAATCTCAAGTGACATTTTTTATTTAGTGCAAAAAACCCTGCAAACCACCAACTCTGAAGTTTTACCACCCACTGTATTTTTGCAAACCTGGCAACCCTGCAGAAATATGATGTTTTTTGTTGTTGGTGACGAAGGCGACATGTACAGACATCAATGTGCGCATGTGAGCCATTTCAGAGACAGATACGCTCACATTACAGACAGATACAGGTCACCAACATCTGTGAATATGAACCATTAAGATACACAAATCCGATCTGAACAAAAAGTTGGATTTGAACAAAGTGGCTTGTTATGTGAACGTAGACTTATTCTTGTTGTAAATGTCAGCTAATTTTCTTGCTATGCTGTGTTAGTGACTTTCATGTTGGTAGGTTATATACTCTTAAATGCTTGATTGTAGGCAAATTTGACAGGTTTCACATGTAAAAATCCTTCACTCTTTATAAGGAGAGTGTGTATGTTAATCTTCTGTATCTAATATAGCATCTAATATGTATAGTTGACCTGGGGGTTACCAGTAGGGTAAGAAGTCATTGTCTAAACATAACACTCTGCAGACATGAGGTTCTCTGGAGATATCTCCAAGGTTATGCAAACACTGTGCAAAAGATCTGGCTCCTGCTGATGAATACTTCTTACTAGGCTGGCACTGTTCCCACAATATGCAAAATAGCAAATGTCTGCCGTATGCCCAAGCGTTTTCACCCGGTTGGAAAAACCAATGTGGGAAAAATATTTTGAAAAGCTTGTTTTATGTTTTATATGCTTACAGTAAAGGAAAAGTGACTGATGAGTATATTCAGGAAGTAAGATGAATGGATCTTTCCACACAACCACTGCTCGATTGGTTGCAAAGTTGCGTGACTGGAAAAAAATTAAGAGTAGCTGCAAGTAGGCTCCTTAACACCTGGAAAAGTACAGAATTACTGGCCAATGTGATTGCACACAGAGGAATATGACCTCCCCATTTAACCCATCAGTTGTGAAACACACTAGTAAACAGACTAGGGGGTAGTCAGAAGGCATGCCCAAAGCGGTGGGAGGCTATCAATGGCGGCCCAGGAGCAGTTGGGAGTTAGGTGCCGTGGTCAAGGACTCTTCAGTCATGACCTGCCCAGAGATCAAACCAGGAATTTTACAGTCCCTGGACCCTAACCACCAGGCCACAGGTAACACTTTGGCTACATCTGGAGACCCACAAGGTCCCTATTATACATACATTATACAGAATACGTCTACAGAAGAACTAATGGCATTTCTCTGTGTTGTGCTGTAAAACGCACTTTTATCCGAAATGAGACCAAAATGCAACAGGAAGCAGATGCCCGGCAGAAATGGGCAACAGAACTCAACATGCTCTTATATAGAAGAAAGTCATTTGTACTGCAAATGTGCTTTTCCAAAAAAAAAGCCCCACAGTCAGGCCCTTTAATCTCAGGAGGGGAGTTCCAGTGTCATCTATATGCAACATATCTAGACTATCAGTTTGCAAACACCTTGAGCAATGATCTCACCATTAACCTGTCTGTGAGAGAAGTCTTTGTATTTTCTTAAAGTAATGACCAGAAATAAAGTTCAATTGGAAGTCCTGTTTGTACTTTATTTCACATTCATCATGCCACATTTGGAATATGTTTGTAGTGTTGTATGTGGGTTGCACACAAACAAGAGCGGGCTTAGAATGTGTCCAGAAAAAAGCATTCACAATTATGGCAAAAATCAGACTCCCTCCAGTTCTTCCTACACTGCAGTCAAGACAACAAAAACCTGCTGTAAAGCCCTGGGAGGATTGGATTAGTTTGTCAGGGGTACATCTGTTTTTTAACATTTTACACGTCTCCTCAGTGTTTAAACTCCTGCATCTGGACAGCATTAAAAGAGCTACAGGACGAGCCAATTTCTGGGAGGTTGTATTTTTTATTTTTTTTACAAACCTGTTTGTCCGCATCACAGAATATGATTTCAGCTCATGTGGTTGTGACTACAATCGCTCCAAATAAACCTGAATTCTTCTTTAATAAACATATATAAGCAGGAATTTCATCTTTCCTCACATAACGCTCTCCCAGGTATGTAGTGGAATGAAGACAAGCAGATTTTTAAATGACTTTTCAAAAGCATGAATATATTTTGGTTTGTGATGGTTCTATTAATTAATAAACTAAGACTCTTTAATAAGGCCAAAACTCTTTGTTTACAGATGGGATTTGCTTACAGATGGGGCTAAAAAACCAGACAAGTGCAGAGTTATATAAAACAGTAGGTAATTCAGTCTGCATTCTTCTCAGAGAACACGGGGGGAAAAAAAACAGAAATAACACACCCAGAGAAGCTCCCGTGAAAGACGAAATTACCCCAGGACCCCATGTAAATTGTATCCAATCCAAACAGCGCTCATGACATGTTTGCATTCAGTCATGTTTTGCATCACTTTTCCATAGAAAAGAAAGGTCTGCAAACATTGCAGCAAAAACACACATTGCTGAGTAAATTCAAATAAATATGGGAAGCCTTATAACTAATGATACAATTCCTACACTTTCATTCCTACTCACTGTGGAATGAGACTTTCAGCATTACAGGACACATAAGAAGACATGGTGGCCACCGGGTGGACCTGTAGACCACAGAAATTCTCTCGATTGCAGAAATGTCAGAAAGCAAACTCATAAAATGCCTCAAAGAACATTATACATGCTTTAAAATGTTATCTATCCCATTATACACATGAGCATATCCACAGTACTGGGAATTAATTCTTATGGTTTCCATGTAACTTACGCAATTAATTATAAATTGTATTTAGTGGATATAATTGATGGTATAAGTTGCATTAAATGAACACATTTGATCATCTTCTGTCATGTTAGAAGGTTTTTTGTTTTCTAAATCATTGTGTATATTTGTTGTTGAATTGGGGAACTTTTTAGATTGTGTATGTTACGGTTTCCATTTAACAGGCACAGATCAAATATTGTAGGTTGGACTGTCAGGAATTAGGTCTATGCCCAAATTAGACTTGTGTCATACAGCGGTTTGTGCCATAAAAATAAAACTAATGTTTTTAATAAACCAGCAAGTTTATGCACAATGGAAACCATGTAACAGAATTTAAAGCACCGACTTGATTCTTGGCTAATAAAAAAAATTAACTTATTAAAATTAAAATATTATAATTAATTATTATTATAATAATTATTATTATAATTAATGATTGAATACAAGCCTAAGGTAATTAATTCCAATTATTCTGAAATGCTGTTCTGCTCAAGAATGTCAGAGCATGTTTGTGTGTATAGAGCTCTGACTGACGGGTTTAATTTCTTTTGTTATGAAGTGTTTTATTATTCGTGTTAATGAGGACAGTTACACAGGTTAGGTTATCTCTAGGAAATACACACACAAACATTTGTTTAGCCACTGCACAGTGTGGAGCAGCAGTAGATTAGCAGTAATCATACAAGGGAAAATGTGAGCGTCAAACTGCATGACTGATGAGCTAATCCTGCTTAATCCACTTCCTGCAAAAACTTCACGCACACACTTACACTCTCTCTCTCTCTCACACACACACACACACACACACACACTTGGGTCTCCTGACTGCTTGTCTGTGGTCTGCTGCGCAATAATTTAATTCAGTGCTTCACCGCTGCATGGATCAAACTGAGTGACAAAGAGGACAACATAACATCCACAAAACAAAAAGTACAGTACAATGTCTGAGAAAGACACCAAATAACAGTTTATTCCCACTGCAATCAGGTTATGTGATCATGCTTCCTGTACTTTTGTGGCTGAAAAAATATGTCAGATTGGATCATTTTCCTCTATAAATAAATTTAAAAAAAAACAAGCATAATATTTGTCTCATTTGTTTAACTGGGTTCTCTTTGTCTACTTTTAGGACTTGTGTGAAAATCTGATGCTATTTTAGGTCAAATTTATGCAGAAATATACAAAATTGTAAAGGTTCACACAAACTTTCAAGCACCAGTATTTTAAGACGCACGTCACATGGCTGAAACCCAATTTTCTCCATGTGAGATAAAAGAAAAATCTGGGACCACGCACACAGACTCGCACTAATGAATCAGCAAGGCAGATAATCCATTGATCTAACTAAGCAGAAGATATCCTTCTCAGTAGAGTACATAGCATACACCACACACTAAGGACTACACACCTTGCATAGAAACACAACAAAACATTTCAATCCCAGTGGTTATAAACACCTGAGACGTGAACAAGGTCTCTAAAAACATACAATAGTCCGTCAATTGTTCTTAACTGAATAAAGTTTCCCAACCTAATGCTGGTTTAGTATCATTTGAAAATTGAAAATAAGCTTCTGCATCATAAAAATTATATTTATACACACTGAACAAAAATAAACACTTTTGTTTTGCTCTCATTTTTTACGACGTGAACTCAAAAAGAGCACTTCTCCTTTGCTGAGATAATCCATCCACCTCACAGGTGTTGCAGATCAAAAAAGACAGCATGATTATTGACCAGGTGTGCCTTAGCTTGGCCATAATTAAAGACCACTCTAAAACGTGCCATTTCATCACACAGCACAACGTCACAGATGTCGCAAGTTTTGAAGGAGCGTGCAATTGGATGAAATATCTCGCCAATGGAGAAGGGCTCACTAATACAGATTTAGAAAAATTTGTGAACAATATGAGAGAATAAAGCCTTTTGTGTATGTAAATAAGTCATATTAACCATCCACACACACACACACACACACAGAGAATATACACATGCGTGTGTGTGTGTGTGTGTGTACTGTATTATTTCCCATCTGTCTACTTGTTCAGCAGTAGCAGTACAGAAGCAGTAAGAAAGAAAGGGGGAGGCATGTAGAGAATCAAAGGAAATGGGCAGCTGAAGCAGACTGGTACCAAGAACACATTTACAGCACAGCAGGAGACTCAGTACTACGTCAGAGAGAGTGAGTGTGTAAAAAAAAAAAAAAAGAGTCACCGTAGAGGTAATTTCCTGCTATTTGAGCAGACGTGATAACTCTGCAACCATGCAGAGTCATTACTTAAACTCAGAGACTGCATTATGCAGCAGGGGTGTAACCCTTCGGTCCTGCTGTACCACACAGCCATCACAATGTTGCTCATAAATCAATACTAATAAACTTCTAAATATAATAAATGAATGTGAATGTGTAACTACTGAGACTCGACTTGCTTTGTCCAATAACCGTGATCTGTGATCCATCAATAAAATGAATGTTAGAAGCTGCTCTCAAACAGCGCTGAACACATGCTATTCATTCACTCAGTTTATCTGCAAAATCGAGATTAAATAGCAAGTTCGTTTTCTGTTTAACTTCAAAGAATATTTCACACAGAAGTGAGGATGAGGTTAAGTCCGTTTGTGCCCCCTGCATGGTGAGATGATTCACCCATTTGGCTTGTTAATTCCAAGCAGTATTTCCTGTCCCGTCTTTAAATGAAATGTGTGATGCAAAATCAGTTTGTGCGCGTTGGAACACTATGAACAAAAAGAACTTATTATATTGATGTATCTTATGATACAGCTTGTATATTAAAACAGCATCGGGGAAATCAAGCATATTCCAATAATTTATTTTGCTCAGATTCATAAACACTGGACTTGATGGTAGGCTGTCCATTGTGCCAATAGATGGTACGTACATGAGGTTAGCCTAGATGTCAAGAGAGGCATATGGGTTGTTACTCAGCTGTGGGAGATTTAGGAACTGTTATTTAGATTATATGAATTCAGATTATATTAATTAACCCTAAAACCCTAACCCTAAATTTATAATGCTATAAAATAATTTATAATATAGTGGTAAGGATCTGGTCTTGTGACCAGAAGGTCGCTGGTTCGATCCCCAGACAGGACATGACTGAAGTGCCCTTGAGCAAGGCACCTAACTGCTCCCCGGGCGCCGGTGGATAAGGGCTGCCCATCGCTTCGGGCACAAATTCTCACAGCCTAGTGTGTTCACTAGTGTGTGTTTCACTGCACGAATGGGTTAAATGCGGAGGTCAAATTCCGTTGTGAAAAATCACATTGGCTAAATTGGTTCACCGTAATCTTAATCATAAAGGTACACAGAGGAATTTGACATTTGTATTAAAACCATCCATGCAGTAAGACACACATTCACACACAAACACTAGAACACACATGGGCAGCCCTATCTACGATGAACAGTTGAAGGTTACTTGTCTTCCAGTCATAAGACCAGGTCCCTAACTATCAATGTGCAAAGTTACTATTGCACCATAACTTGGAATACACAAGCTAAGATTCAGTCAAAAAGCTTTGTGGTTGTTGAGTTTAGACAAAATTTGTACTAAAATCACACCCAAACAGCTGATCAAGATTGGTAATACCCCTCCCTGCCTTTAGCATTTCTATATTTTTTAGTGTAAATAAATGGCAATAAGCAAGTTTTTGTAACTTGCTACAAGATCCTGAGTGGCTAAATGTAATCAGATTTGCTTAATTGGAAATAAGTATTTACACTTTAACTTCACCATAATTAAAGTGGGGGGAAAAAACTGTCCAGTGGTAACATACAACACTGTATGGACAACTATGGTCAAAAGAGCTTTATCTATGGTCAAGATAGTGGCCAAACCCAAATGTGCTGTTGCTTGGCTGCAGTCAATAGAAACCTAACAGACAACCAAACAAACACAAACAGTGCATTATGAATGTTCAGGAAAGTAAATGTCAAAAGTTTAAACTACCACAAACAAAAAACTGGAAAAAGGAAAATCAATCAATCACAACGCTGGGGTTAAAATGTTGGCAAAGGCCTCCTCCTTTCAATTCAATGCCTCTGTCTCTCATCCTCTCTCTCACAAAGCTGGATATTTGCACAAAAAAGGAACCTTTATTTGGGAATGACAGAATATCTTTTAAAAAGAGGTGACAAAAGTTACATAAATGCCACAGAACAATTAAAACACTTAATTGCTTTGACTGCACTATAATGAAAGTAGAAGGTGCTTTGCAACAGTGTAGAAGTCTAAACCCTTTTGTAAGGGCTTCTCTTGAAGAGATTCCAAGGAATACCAAGTGATTCAAAGTAAAAGAAAAGGACATTTGAGCAGGTCTGAGTGTGTGTGTGTGTGTCTGTAAAAAAAAAGGCCAAGGCTTGTCTAATGGTAGTCAAAGCCTTTAGTATGTTTAAGTGCTCCAAAGAGAAAAGCATGGACAGTCAGACTATGGCACTAGAAAAGGGAACTACAGAAAAGGTGCCAGGATTCAGGACTCAGTTTAGATACTGAAGGCTAGAAAGGGTAATACTAGGGCAGCCTTTTCACATTTTCGTGGTCATGTGATCACAGTCCTAAAAAAATAAGTACAACATACAATTCGTTTTATTTACTGTTTCATGTACTGTGCTGCAATAGATCAAGATAAACAGTGAAATGCCATCATGTTTCCCATTATTACATGTTATTATATGGGAAACAACACTGGTGGGCGATATTCCATCTCTACAGGTAAACTAGTATTGACACAGCAATGTTGACTGATCTAGTTAATGTTCACATTACTGCACAAGGCTCCTTTTGGTGTAACTATAAGAGAAGTAGAACAGAACAAATAAGCTATATCAGGTTAAAGGATTATTTTACAATAGAATGCCATCATGCAGTTTGAATGTGTCCATTAACTTTATTAAATGTTACCACATAGACCCATTTTTTTTTCAAACTAACCACAATTTCTCAATTTTCTTAAAAACAAAAGGGGCGTTTTAAGCACCAAACAACTTTAAGGCCAAACAACTAGCTAGATTGCATTCCAAAATAATGGCACTTGTGTTTCTTAAAGTTGACCAATTGCACCTACGGTTTGATTTTCATTTTACAACTTCAACTGTATCTAAACTGGAAACTCATGTTTACTTTCTAATGTCTGGCTGACATTACTTTGATGTTTAAGCAAGAACTCTGAGCTGAGAATGCAAGAAAGCAGCTACAAAACCATAACTTAACCACAACCTCAGAAATCACAGCCATATTGCTTCTCTTGCACACCTAATCATCAGGACTCATTCTGTGAAGATGGTGACATAACCTTAGTTTCACCTCAATGTAAAATATCACATGCTCAGAACCGGATAAACCAAAGGTCAACACTATTACCTATTTCACATAAAACTTAGTACTTGTTTATCACTTCCTGTCTCTTACATCTTGCTCGCCTCCCTCACTTCCTCATCCATCATCTGGGCCTCAACTCTTGCAAACTTCCCCATGCTCATAAGCCTCATATCCACTGAACTATTGCTCTCAAACCGTAGATGCTTTCATGTTATGGTCACTATGGTTACAGATGCTACAGCCTCTCCTTCAGCACTACTAAAGTTCTTAATTCACAACTACAAACACACTTATCCCACTCATCTTCCACTTTCGATTCAGGATGATGGAAAAGAAAGAGCCTCGACAGCCTGGCCGTCGTCATTTATTCTTTCAGGTAGAGGACGCTTTTCATGTCTTAGCTTGTTTTGCTGTGTAGAAAGAGAGAGATCCATAAATAGATCCACTTTCATTAAAACGAGCATGTGTATTAAAGTATGACAGAAAAGTTATGCAAGAGGTTGAGAAATGCAAAACAATGCAATAATTCAAAGGAACATATGAATGCCAAAAATCAATAACCTCAGGCACTCTGTATATAAGATCCAATCCGTTCAGCTACTAAATTATGCAGGTGCTTCCATAAATTACCTCTATAGTCAGACCGCTTAAGATTCTATACCGTGTCATCCACCTTGACTGTCTCCAGGTGCTGAGGTTACTACCCTGAATATGGAAACCATTTAGAACGGTTTCACAGTGACTTTTGATTAGGCTTTTAAAAACACTGAAAACCCTCTCAGAAATCAAAATGCACCATGTTAAACTAACTAGAAATTAATGTGGCAGAAAATTAATGTGATACGCATTCTCTTGAGTACTCACAGTCTACGGCCTTCAATCATGAGCCATTAAGTCTGTTACCGTGCAAAACACACTAACTAAACAGGAATAAACATGGCACGAAAGTGTATAATTGTGGATAAAAGCAGCTCTGCACAGTGCTGTTGTAATACAACTGATCAGATTATGATCAAGCCATTTCACATTTCTCTGATTAAACAAACTGCAGTTTTCAAGGACCAATGTTGTCCCTCACTATAGACAGCTTCATATACCCAGAGAGCACCGAGGGGTCAGACATGACTTAATAAATGTTGTGTCTGTAAACAGCATAAAATCCCTGTCACAAGGGAAATTTTATCTTTGTGCACCATCAATATATCTTCTCATCAGTCTGGGTCTGCTAAAGTCATAACCTAATGGATCAGAGGAGACTGACTAAAGCAGGACACTGAGGATGATGTGTGTTTTAAAACAAGATAAAAAATTTAAGCAGTGACCTCTGACATTAACTCTGAGCTCCTATCAGGACTGATACCCCAGTCAAACTCTTGCCCTTTCACAAACAGACACACACAGACACACACACACTTTTTCTACCAGTGTGTTAAACAACAATATCCACAAAACGAAGGTCAAATGATTTTCCTCCCTGATGTTAACAATAAACACAGCCAACAGTAGCAACAATAGAGGAGCCTCCTTGGCTACGTTTGTTTTATAAGGCGCACGTGGCAATTTCAGCAAGCTAATCTTTTTAAGTAATGGTTGTCTGACTTGAGTGACTCCGTAACAATTTCGTCTGACTTGATGGTCTAGAGTCTTTTCTCATCCTTTCACAGTACACTTGAAAGCCCAGAAATAAGAATAAGCAATGTATCAAATTTGCTAGTGCATGACCTTTCACCCTGTATGTGTTTGGGTGAGTCACAGGTCTTTAGAATGGAAAAAAAAACAAAAAAACAAAATGCTCACATTTGCTCAGATTTTTTAAACTGAGCACTCATGTAAGAATGTTATTATGTCATTATAAGAGTGTGGATCTCATCAACATCAGTTGTGAGAAAACAAAAACGATTCAGACAGAGCCAAGTAATGCTTGCAATGCTCTTGTACCGGAACAATGTGTTAAAAAGCTGTCAGACCTGTAGGAAACAGTCAGTCCTTTGTATGCTCATATGATTACTATTCTTAATTTTGGAAAGAGTTAGCTAGCTTTTTTCTTTTTGGTCAGAGAGTCTGCAGAATTCTCACACACTTCAAAGAGTCTAAATTGAGCTGATTCTCTGATTACAGGCACTTAAGGATTGAAAGTCAATACCAAAGCAAGAGAGTCGAATTCAAGTGATTTTTGAGTATGTCTCAATCAGTAAAGTGTGTGATTTTCACAGGTATAACTCTCAATTCATAGGAATAGATCATTACACAAGACTATAGATGAGATGATGTGATAACTACGGCATCAAAACAGGCTCAGCTTAAGAGTAAACATAAAACTTATGTTTACAATACCTGTTTTAAGTACGTAAATGTAAATCTGTAAATGAAACTAAAATCGTAAATTAAAAACACTGCATAAAGTTCACCCTGCCTGATTTGTACGTGTATATATACGCATGCGCAGTACAAATCAGGCAGGGTGAACGGATCGGGTAGCGACACCCTCTCATTTTGTGGGGTTTGTTTTCAGCTGAAATGATGTCATAATATCCTGTCCCTCTAGCCAATGAGCGATGAGCCCCACCCCCACATCAAAAAGGGTCAAAAATAAATTTATTGTAACCGTAAATTGTGAAGTGAAAAATAAAAACGAGAAGCTAAAATGTAAGTATTACATTTACAACCAGTATTTTTCATTTATGATTGTTTTTCCCATTTACGATTTTACAATTTCTTTACAGATTTACATTTACGATACTTAAAACTTATGTATACAATAACTGTTTTATGTTTATGCTTAAGCTGAGCCTGTTTTGACGCCATAGATAACCTCTAGGTGAAGGTCTCTCAATGCATTTTCAGTGGAATTGGAATTGGATTTACAGTACAGTTTTGGGAATAACAGCCTGTATTGATTGGTAAACAAAACACGGTCATAAATGCATCTTGTACAGCTGAACTGTTGGATATTTCAAACCCTATGTTAGCTCAATGTCCACTCTATTAGACACACCTACCTTGTTGGTCCACCTTGTAGATGTAAAGTCAGAGAGAGTAGCTCATCTGTTGCTGCACAGTTTGTGTTGTTCATCCTTAAGTCCTTCACTGGTGGTCACCGTACACTGCTCACAGGGCGCTGCTTGCTAGACAGTTTTGATTGGTGCACTATTTTCACTCCAGCAGTGACATTGAGGGGTTTACAAACAGCAGCCCTGCTGTGTCTGAGTCACTTGAACTAGAGCAACACTAACACACCACCACTGCAGTGCTGAGAATGATCCATCACCCAAATAATACCTGCTCAGTGGGGGTCCTGACCACTGAAGAGCAGGGTTAAAGAAGGTTAACACAGTATACAGAGAAACAGATGGACTACAGTCTGTAATTGCAGAACTACAAAGTGCACCTATATGGTATGTAGATCTGATAAAATAGACAATGAGTGTTGATACAAGGTCTGTGTACCTGAACAAATGGCCGGTGAGTGTATATACAAAGCTCCTCAGCATGAAGTTTACCAGAGAACCTTGTAAACTTGTGTGCGTGTGTGTGTTCATGTTAAACAGCCTAAAGGGTGAGTGTGAAACAACATTCCTTATCAGGCCTGAGGTGCAAAACATTTTATTGTGCTAACTCCAATAGGCTCTATGATTAGCATAGACACTGGAGAATCTACAGGCTAAGAATGACACTACTTAACTATAGGACTTTAGAATGATTGACTCCACCCCAGCCCTCAACATTGTACTTGTAGTGTTATCTAAAGATCTAGAACCATCATTAAGCCTGGTTCTGGAATTCCTGAACAGGATAAAAGCATACTTATGACTCACTGGTGATTATAACAGAGTTAGTTTTGACCCCACAATGGTAGTGACTGAGAGACACTCTAGGAGTACTGATACTGCTCTTTAAGTATTACTCCACCACATACACATAACTTAGCAGCGTCCCCGACTCCCCCTGCCCAAGACAGAACATGACTGCACTGGAAACACAGAAACTAAGTCAATATAGTAAAGCAACTGGAGTTTTAATGTATTTAAAGCTCAGTTGAAAAACAAGGATAAAGAAGTCAGTTTTAGTACCATCAACAAAAATGAACTGAATCTACTTCTAACATCAGGGTTAAGATCTGGACTTAACAGGTATATGAATGAGCCGCTGATCAACTGTGAAAGTCTCACTGAGACATCTGAGAAATCAGTATATCTCTGTTTAATGTCTATATAAAAAAAGGTATTGGAAAATGATATTCATTGGCTATTATGACTGATTAATGCACACAGCCTCCTGATGATGATTTAGCAGTAGAGAGTCTGATGAAGGAACTTCTTTACATTGCGGAATGTTGATAAATAAATAGATTTTTCTGCCCTCTTAACCCAAAATCTATCAATAAACAGCAATAACACACTCGAGAGATGTGCTATAACATGCTATATTGACATTGGTGTACTGATCTTCTGCACTTGGCTTGCAGACTTGTGCTTACAACCGCAGCACAACAGTGCCAACATCTCATGTCTCGCTCCCTTTTGTGTATTATTGCTTAAATGACATCTAAGAGAATCTCAAATTTCTCAGATTAAAAAATAAACGAGGCACTTTTTAAGGATCATGGTTGTTCAGCCCTTTGTTCAGACACACAATACCCAGAGTAGGCACAGAAGTGCCATACCTAACTTAACTGTTGGCATAAAATCCTAGTCATAAGGGATTATTTCAAAAAGTGACAAAGAATCATGAGTTAAATTAGCTAAAAAAAAGAAGTTTAGCTAGGGAAGCTATTCATATTTAAAAAGTAACAAACATGTTCAAAATTAAAACTAAAAGTAAAGGCCAAGAATGTACCGATATTCAGACACATGAATAAATGCAAGGATTTTACTGTCATGCGCTGAAGTGCATCTTTGAATGCATTATATTAACTTTAAATGACAGCAGCAGTCACCAACATTCAGCCAGCTAAGCCACATTCTAACTACACTCTACTGCACCTGATCCATCAAGGGCTGCACTGGTATTTGTTCCAACTCTGCTCAGCACCACCTGGCTTAACTAATCAGCTCACCTTAAAAAGAAGATGACCTTATCCGAGAAGTCGAGTGTCACAGAGGCAAATACCTGCACACAATGTGGCTCCTGACAGGTTATCCAGAGGACCCTGCTGTTTACCTGATGCACTGTCCAGATGGTCTGATGCACGTGTGTAAGCATAGCTAGACAATGTGTGTGAAAGTTTTAAAAATAGCTTGCTGATCATTTCTTAGATTTTTAATTCACTATTAAAACCAATGTACAGGCTCCTTGAAATGTATAAAATGACAGCAGGAATGTGCAACTTCATATGTTAAAGAACAACTTGGTTTCATTTTATTTCAGGAAGTAGTTTATGGGTCAAAAGGTCAGTTGTTTGTTATGAAAGGGCCATTATTATAAGAACATAATATTTTCTGCTAAATTTAATGCTAGGAATAGTACACTTGTACCCAAGTATGCTAGAGATGGACAATGTGTGATGTAATAAATTAAATTACAATTAATTTGCCACTTTTGTATATTCATGGGTAACATCAGTACAACTGTATGAATCATAAAATGACAGATTAAGAGTCTTTAAGCTTATTTTGTTCACCTATTTTTATACATTCATATTTTTTTGCATGTAAACTGTTGCAATGCACAGCTCATTTAGTATTTCATGCAATGTCCAAGTATCACTGCAGTATTGTAATAGCTTTGCTGTAGTGTTCACCATTAATTCCAGGCTTCTCCTGTGTGACTGAAAAAGCCTTTGCTTCAGAACCAAAGATAAAGACAGAACATATGCTGCAATGTTTACAACCTATCTACGAGACAGATGAAGGGTTTCAAAATAAGAGGATTTCAAACACCAGGTGTGTTTGTGACTATGGTAACCTTTGGAGGGTGTATATCAGTTTTCTTTAGATGAGAGATGGGGAGATAGAGTAACACGTTTGGCATGGTCATCCAGATATGGTGAACTGCTTAGACTGAGTGACTGCTCCCAGACCATGACGTAATGGACTTCCCTTTTCCAAAAGTACCCACAATTACAGACTTCAGGGAGGTTTACGGCTGGCTTACAATACATGTACAGCCCACGCTAAACTGCTTTGTGCCATTGTAGCATGAGAAAATGGATGTATGCCAGCTTGACAGCTTGTAAGCCTACCACTGGAAAATCAGATTTTAAAATGAAGGAGCTGTTTTGGAAGACACAAACACTTCTATGCTACGTATGACAGATTTAAACAGCTAAATGAAAACGTTGTCATAACATCTCTGGATAACAAAAAATGCTTCATACATATAATCTGGAGGTGTCTCTTAATTGTTTTTCAGAGCTGCATGTCTAAAACAGTGATTTGCTGTTAACCAGTTTAGGTAGTGAGTAGTAGTTATGGGCTAATACAGAAATCTGCATTTTAGTGGGATTACAGAGCTAAATGTGCAGTGTGTTCATCTTCTATTGAGGGTTAGAGCTCTGAGACTGAGTCCACATTAGGGATGGGCTGACTGATACTAAAATATTGATATTTCAGATTCTGATGTTTCTTTACGAAAATCAATCCTCACATGAAAACATTGATATTTTAAACATTCTGGAGCCCATCAGCCTCTCTGGCTGCTCGATATTTCTGTTTCTTTGTGATGTACTCTGATGTGAAGCAGAAGAACTATGACAATTTAATTTTAAATAGCACATTTCAATTTCTGATTTGTAGTATATATACACTGCTCAAAAAAATAAAGGGAAACACTTAAACAACACAGTGTAACTCCAAGTCAACCACACTTCTGTGAAACTAACCTGTCCAGTTAGGAAGCAACACTGGTTGTGAATCAATTTGACCTGCTGTTGTGCAAATGGAACAGACAACAGGTAGAAATGAGAGGAAATTAGCAAGACAACCCCTATACAGGAGTGATTCTGCAGGTGGTGACCACTGACCATTTCTCTGTTCTCATCCTTTCTGGCTGATGTTTTGGTCACTTTTGCATTTTGTCAGTTCTCTCACCATAGAGGTAGCATGAGGCGATGTCTACAACCCACAGAAGTTGCTCAGGTAGTGCAGCTCATCCAGGATGGCACATCAATGCGAGCTGTGGCAAGAAGGTTTGCTGTGTCTGTCAGCACAGTGTCCAGAGCATGGAGCAGATACCAGGTGACAGGCCAATACACCAGGAGACATGGAGGGGGCCGTAGGAGGGCAACAACCCAGCAGCAGGACCGCTACCTCCTCCTTTGTGCAAGGAGGAACAGGAGGAGCAGTGCCAGAGCCCTGCAAAATGACCTCCAGCAGACCACTAATATCCATGTTTCTGCTCAAACTGTCAGAAACAGACTCCATGAGGGTGGTATGAGATTTTGAGTATAATTCCAAATCCAGACCTCCAAGGGGTAATAATTTTGATTTTCATTGATCATTTTTATGTTATTTTGTTCTCAACCCATTCCACTATGTAATAAATAAAGATTTTCAACTGGAATATTTTATTCATTGAGATCTAGGATGTGTTATTTTAGTGTTCCCTTTTTATAATGGATTCTGCAACAAAAACAAAAAGAATACTGATTTCGGTAGTGTAATGTCAAATATAATGATGACATGTTACCTGCTGACCAATATAACCATCATACATACTGATGTCCACATTTTCCAACAGCATCCAGTTGCAGCCCCACATACAAGCCCAGTAATGAACAGAAGAGGCATCTTGCTGGAATGATGTGTAAGCCACACTGAAATACGCTATTAGCTTTTGCGATAAAATCATCCAGATTTGTGGATACTTATTTGTAATGCTATTACTTGTAGTGTGATGTTATTCAATTAAACATCCCTTATTACAGTCTGTAAAATGATATTAGATAGGCTAGTTAGCTAAATAAAACAGTTTCTTTTAAAAAACGTGTATACTAAATAATAAGATTTGATTTCAGACTTCATATAAAAACTATTTTACATAAAATGGAATGATTTGCTAATAACTAGCCTACATACACAGCTAGGGGCAGTTGACTTTGGGATTTTATTTTAAAGACGTACCTCCCAGCAACCTCTTTACAAATACTTTTGCATCCCAGCTAAGGCGTTGGGGCATTTTTTAACAAGGAACTTCTGGACAAGGACAGACGTCCATCCATCACAAGACTTTTACCAGCCAGGGGATGCAGCAGGACCCTTTTGGTTTTCTGTCTCTCAGCGTAAAATACAAAACAAATCCACATATTAACAGTACTGGCATTGGGATATTAATATGGGAATTACTCAGTAGAAGATCGAAAGGAAAGTATCGTCCATCCGTAGACCACATGGTTTAAGACAAACCCATAACTTCACTGGCCTCTCAGCACATTTCACACAGCGTTTACTTCCTTATTAGTGAAGTCAAGGCACGTAGCTACTTTACAGCTCAAAACACCTTGTAAACTATAAGTTTCGCTGCCAGAACGAAATCACAGCAGTAGTTCGTTGGTGATAATCAGCTGCTACAGCCAGTTTAGTGAATAATCAAGTCAGAAGCAGGACTAATATCATCAGTGCTGTTTGTAGTGAAGTGACAGCAATGAGAAGCTGTAGAGGAAACAGGAGTGAACACACGGCGGAAACAGAGATACTTACAAATTTCTTCTTCTCATTTCCCTCGTCGTACGTTTTCTTCTGCTTTTTGTCTTTACTGCTTTTCGAGCCAGCAGCAGACGCTGAATTCCCAGAGTTAGGAGGATCCATAGTTAATCTAAACCAAACGTAGTATCCAGTGTGTCTGAAGCTCTACCGGTGAGTTAGTTTACTAGAACGTTCCGTTTCTTCTTCCAGGCGGGTCTGTAACCGACTCCCGCGGCCTGAATGCTAACCTCAGAGAGCCCACATAAAGAAAAAGGAGGGAAATTTAAACAGGAGCACCCTAAAAACCACACAAACTTCCTCCTATTCTAAACCAGCTGTTTTCAACACTATAGTCTGAAGTTCCGAGTCGAAATGACCCCACAATACACACTTTACCACACGCCTTGCTAGTAAGTTAATCACTCAAGTTTGGCTAACGTTCAGCTCTACTACAGCAGCTCCACAAACTGTCCGTCCGCCCTCAAACTCGCCTCTTCCTGACCCCAAAAGCTCACTAGCCGGTCACAGTAACGTCCATTGGAGCGTAATCACGTCGGAGGACATCACAACTCGGTCATTTCTGAACTTTATTCCCATAATAAACTTCACGCAGCCGCCCGTGTTTACTAAAGAGCAGCGCGCGCCTCTCCTCTTCCTGCCTCGCACAGGCAGGTTAGCAACGCGGGGGAGGGGCTACTGGCGAGGCCCTCACCTGAGCTCACGCGCCGCATTTTTAAACTTTCTCATTAAAACAACCGTTTTGTGGATATTTTGTGGACTTCTTGCACTCTAATTTAAATCACACATCCGGGTAATCATATTTCACAATCTGTCCTTACATTATAAATTATGTTTCAAGTGGCTGAACACTGTTATGTGCATTAGTAACATAAAAGTTTGATATCTTTCATTTTTAACATATTATCCACATAATATTTGGTAATAGTGACCCGCATTGCTCTTTAATGACATTTTTTAGCGAAGCGCTCCATCTTGTGTTGAGTGTAGGAAGAACAGCTTGAGTCAGGTTCAAAGGCCAAGGCCTTGAAAGTAAACCAGTGTGTTAAGTTCAAAGAGCAAAAAACACCGTGCAGAACTGCATATAAACAGAAATTAATAGTGTAACTATTTACATTTACTCTGTAAATAATAATTTTTAAATATTACATTAAATTTACATTTAAAAGATGTTAGTTAAACTGTCAAAAGTCTGGAAATTATTCTGTTTTTTTTTTTTTATCAAATAAAAAATCTGCCTTTATAGATGTTTTTAGTTTATATTATTTATTTATTTATCATTAAGTATTATAATGCTACACTTGGTATTGGTCAACATTATTGTATCATTACAACCCTATTTTCAATCGACAGTACTTCTATTCAATCACTCACATTTGTGAACCTTCTTTTTCCCAATTTTAGTTCTTTACCTTTTTATTTTTTGGTTTAGAATTTCATTCTTCTCTGATTACAACAACACCTGCATTGCTTTGCTGCTGCTCTGACTGGTTTTAGCATTTGATTATAGACTAAAAGGAAAAGAAGATACTAGTTGTTTGAAAAAGTTTCATAGCAGTTCTCTAAAAAACTATTGACACTCTTTATTTGACTGATTATCTTTTAATAGTAATAAACTAGAAGTTTTTGCTTCACTTTTTTCTTCATAGAATACTTTTAGACTACTTTTCCAGCTTCTATATGTAATCCAGAAGGTTAAACAAAGCTTCAAAGCTGTGATTTATAAAATGTCAACTCAGAATCAAAAGTCCAATGCATATCTCCAAATCACACTTTTGACTTAATTTAAGACACTAAGGAGCATTTGAAGAAATCCTGCTGACTCCTTCCTTATGTTCGCTTTAGTTGGTCAAGTGAAGAATTAACAGTCAGTGGATGCTTAAGCCTGTCAGAAAGAGATAGCTTTGGCACACCAGTCATCTTCAGAGCTGAGCAGAAGCTACTGTCACTTGGCTCATGCAAATTCAATGCCATATTGTCCATAACAGTCTCTCCTTGGAAAATGTGCTGACTCAGCCTAGTTTTATTTTGGTCGCCTTCCAGCTGATGCGATTAAGTATTATCATCGCTTCAGCACTCATTTTCATTTACATTTACACGCTCCCCCATCCACCCACGCCTGTGCACATGCGCAACAGTGTGTGTGCTCTCTGACGCACTGGTGCGCCTCTTTGCACTCTTTTCTCAGCAGGCAGCAATGATAGCTTCATCACCAGCATTTATCCATTCACATTAGCTGATCTTTGGTAGGCGTTGTAAAAATAGAGTCCACTCACATTCAAGCATGCAATTGCATACAAACCCACACATGTGTTTGTATTCTGGCCTATACTGGCTATTCCTACTGACCTATGTATAACTGTTGGTAAATGTGGCTATGCTGCACTTTAACATCAGAAAACAGAAGGTTGTGGCTTGTTCTTTAACTTTTTGACTTAAGAACTGCTTTTAAAAACATGCTTTCTCATAAGGACTACTTAAATATTTCCCACAATGTCCATGTTTCAGTATTAATCACCCTGGGGCCATTTGGTGCCTGCAATCAGCCATATAAACACATTCACAATCTACTCTACAGTACTGCTCTTAAGCATGGCTGATCACTGACTCGCTGCAGATCATAGGGCCAGTCAAAGGGCAGTCAGACATTTTTAATGAGCCCCATTATAATGGTTATGGCCATTAAGCACACTCCACCACTCTCTTTCCCTAAACTCTTTGAAAATCCTGCAGAAAGAAACGACATGGCAATTAATCTTGGCCTCACGTTTATGGAAATATTGACACTAACATTATTTTTTACCTCTTTCTGTCCCCAGTAACACTGTTTTGGCACAATCACACCTGCTTTCCAAGGCGTGTGATCCTAAGCTGGAGGCAGATTAGAACAGATAAGGTGATCTTTATCAGGCCATGGCGCCTTGTATTGTATAAGAAGAGCCAGGAACACAGAGATATGCCCAGCTAATCTCCTCCAGCATATGCACATCTTCATCACTGTGAAGACACTGCAATTAAAAAAGAAGACGACCAAGGCTGTTAACTCAATGTGCAATTTGGGCGTAAAACAGCGATAAGCCTGTGCATGATCTGCGCTGTCAGGACAAAGATTACAATAATTCTTCATTCTTTCATCATCTTCACATTATCACCATTGCAGTGGGAATCATTCCCTAACAAAAGTGTTCTGTACCTGCAGGTGACATTTGAAAACAGGGAACTGTTCTCAAATAAACACTAGAAATTTGTCTCAGGCTGTGTTTTGCTACATAGTAAGCTGGCATAAAGTGCACTTCCCTGACACAAAGACTAATGCGGTAAATACTGTTTTCCTCATATTCAAATGTCATATACAAAAAGAAAACCCTGGATTATAGATAAGACATAAGTTTACAAGATGTGACATACACATCATATAGGACTTGTCGGTCAGGAAAAATGGACGACTTTCATGCCATTTGTGTTTATATGTTTTTAAACAAGATATTTCATTAATTCATTATATTTATTGTTACCACCTAACTCTAAATGTTCAATGCTAATTAATTTCCCCGGATATTTTGCAGATTTCTGTGTGGGTGGATCCTCTAACAAATAACCAGTGATCCTACTTACTAACCATCTTGCACATGGACTTTGCAATGGACACCCAAACTCAGCATAAGGCATTATATTTTACCTTTAATCAGTCCCATAAAATAATCATTCACCTTTGAAGGAAATTCCCAATGGAATTTTATAACTTAAGCAATGTGTCAAACAAAATCTTTTCATCCAATTCGTGTTTTCCCTTGTAATGTACAAATGTAATTTTATTTTTAAAAAGTACTTTTGTCAGATTTTGTAGACATCAGGAGTGTCTGCAGGTTAGCACACTAGCTAGCTGATAGCCCTGTTTACTTACTGATAGCCAAATTCTTCCCAACTGAAATGATAGCTAGCGGCCATAATGTGTTAGCCTATTGCTAAATTGATTACCTACTAACCTATTAGTCTATTCACCTATGTGAGAGTCTAGTCCACTAATAAATTCAGTATGGTTGTAACAAGCTAGCACTAGCTAACTTTACAAGAAATGTTATGCTAGCATGCTAGCTCGCCATATAACAGAGTAACTAGCATGCAGAGATGGTAACAGAGATAGCTAGCATGCTAATCTACAAATATCACTGACATATGACTTTTTGTATAGCAAAAACATACATAAATTGTAATTTGTACATATAACAAGCATTTTATCATGTCTAGCATAGGCTACATTTGAAGATAAAATTCCAAGGGCAGCACTACCTCCATCTTTTTTCTTGAATACACTTTTTTATTTTGTCCAATTACACTGAGATTTTGTATTATTGATTATGGATTCGTATGACATTTGAAATTTGGCTAATTAGACCTAGAGTGGGAGAATATTTAAGGAATCTAAGCACTGTCATTAGGATGAAGGTGAAAATATTAGTTTGCTAACTTAAATTGTCGCCTAAATAGTTGCTAATTAGGTACTTAGACACAGCCTGTGTTAATTTGCTGTTCTCCAATGAGAGCCTCGAATGCTGCTTGAATATAGCACATGTAAGATTTAATGATGGATTTACAGCATACAAGAAAATAATCTGTAATACACTGTGGACACGACGTTAGATAAGAGTTTATAATCACAGAGTCTGACACTGCAGTCCGAGGAAGTGTTCGTTCATTGTTTGCTGAAACAGTTCAAGAAAGTCTGAGCCCCTGCCGTTGTGCCGCCCCGTTGTTTACATAGGCCTGTTTACTTATTGATGTATAAACATCCCCGTAGAGTCACTTGTAGGAGCTGCGGGCCTCGCGCAGAGAGCGGTCATAAGGCATGGACGCGAAGAACGAGTTGCGCAGCTGGCAGTTGATGAACAGCACGATGAGCAGCACGAGCAGGAAGAGCACGAGGCACATCACCACGTACGTGGCCAGGTCCGGCTTGCTGAGCTCGCCCTCGCGCAGACCGCCCGCGCCTCCTCCCCCTCCGCCGCCGCCGCCGCCGCGCCCCGAGGGCTTCAGCAGCGCGGACACACTCACGGGCGCGTGCAGGGAGACGTCGAGCGGCGGCGGCGCGTGCGTGTGGCTCATCGCATCCAAGCCGCGCGCCGCCGCCGTGGAGTTGAGGAGCACTTGGCGCAGCATGAGCGCGAGCGGCGTCAGGCTGGAAGAAAAACAAGCAGAGAGACGAAAAAAAGTGCGCGTTAAGCACAAACACGGGAGTCAGGAGCTCTGCAGTGAGGAGCAGAGTTTACATTAATGAGCTGATTCTCACACAACAAACGGAAATAATAGAATTAACAAACATTCAACAAATGATAGACCTACACACATTCTGCTTTAAAATCTACAAGTGAGAATACAGGAAAATGTCCATCCTGTAAAATAAACAAAATATCCTGTAAAACAACTGATCCATCATGTGAAATAACTATCAAATAAAGGAATTATCATGTAGAATAACAGCTACCCTAAAATAACTCATATTTCATGTAAAATAACAACTGGTTTGAAAAATAACTGCTCCATCCTGTGAAATAACAGATCTGCCACGTAAAATAAAGGATCCACCCTGAATAACTGATCGATGCTGTAAAATAAGGAACAATCCTGTAAAATAAACAAAATATCCTGTAAAATAACTGACCCATCCTGTAAAACAGTGGATTCATCCTCTGAAATAACTGTCCTGCAAAATAAAGGAATTATCCTAACAACTACCCTGTAAAATAACTCACATTTCATGTAAATAACGTAACTGTTCTGTAAAATAACTGCTCCATCCTGTGAAATAACTGATAGATGCTGTAAAAAAAACTGACCCATCCTGTAAACTAACTCATCCACCCTGTAAACTAACTGATCCCTGTAAAATAAGGGATCCACACTCTGAAATAACGGATCCATCCTGTAAAATAACAGACCCATCCTGTAAAACACAAACAAGCAGGTCAAAATCTGTTTTCTTTTTCATGAATTAACAGCAGCAGGGAAGAGTCAGTCAAACGTGGAGAAACGGTGAAGCTCATGACGCCAGGATGTCGCCTAAATCTAAGAATAACAGATTTTCAGGCATGTCAGGATGACTGAAGTTAGTCATGAAAAGGATAAATCACTTTGAAAGTATTTAATGGCCTATTGTGTTATGCCTACAGTTTGCATGTTGTGCACTGTGACTGATTTAGGACTTACTTTGCGTGCGTGGTGTCCAGCAGACCGCTGGTGAAGAGCGCATTTCACGGACCCCTGGTCTGCCCTGCGAGCGTCTCACGCGGGGATCTTCACCGCCTCCACGTGGAAAGAAGGCTGTAGCAGTTCCTCCATGGCCCCTCGGCTGATTAACGTGTTTGCTCAAACTGTAACCCCAGTGTTGTAACGCCCGTAGTGTGCTCAGGTCTCCTCACAGCGGGGGGCGGGAGGAGCGCCGCTCAGCTCTGCAGGACTTCACACTGAGATCGAGCTCCCGGAGACGGATCCACGCGCTCTGTCCGAGGACGCGTCAGCTGCGTCCGCCTGGAAACCATCCTGCGCTCTCTGTCGCCTCTCCATGTCCGGGGTAACGTCGATGGGTTTCGTGCGCAGGTCCGTCATCGCCGAGAACCGCAGACACTCATATCGATCCGGAGGCAAAACAGAGATGTGAAAAAAGACGAGAAATAGGGGAAAGACACCTTTCCCTGCCCTCTCCGCGCCTGGACTGAGCGTGGAGCGCGCAACGAGGAGGAGAGGAGACCGAGAAGGAAGAGGAGGAGGAGGGGTGAGATGGAGGAGGAGGCTGTGCAGAAGAAGCGTGTGACGCGCCTCCTTTTTCTTAGAGACGAGCTCTTCAATTTGAGAGCGAGTGAGAAGACGAATGTCAGAGCAGTGAGGAATGTCTCTGAGGTTTAAGAAGGACAGAAAGGGGATCAGACAGGTGCAGGGGTCAGCTCCAGGCTGCTGGAGAGCTTTCCACAGGTTCCATCTAATCAAAAGCTACTTTTAGCCTGAAAACCATAAGAGATGAAAACACTGAACTGAAAGCATTTACAGCTTTAATCCTGAGTTGTTCTTGTATGTAATCATGGCTTCTTGGAGACAATATACACAATTATATCAGAATATTATGACAATGTTCTTGTATCTCATTGACCATTTTATCTCCACTGGTAAATACTTCGTATTTCTAAAATTACAGACTGTAGTTCATCTGTTTCTCTGTAGGCACCTTTCACCTTGTTATTCACAGGCCAAGACCCCCCACAGGACCACCATAAAGCAGGTATTATTTGGATAGTCGATCATTCTCAGCACTGCAGTGACACTGACGTGATGGTGGTGTGTTAATGTGAGCCATGTCTGATGTTAGCTCACTGTCCACTCTACCTTGTTGGTCCACCTTATATATGTAAATCTCACCTGTTGCTGCAGTTTATGTTGATCATCTTCTAGTCTCGTGGTTCCTAAAATTGGTGGCAGGCCCCCTGGGGGGTACAGAACTATTTGGTGGGGAAGAAGAGAAGTTTGAGCACTGCTATATGGAGGGCTCAAAATATTCTTAACCAGTAGTCCTTGTGTTCAAATGATGCTGCCCATAGGAAACTGTTTGGTTATATATATATATATATATATATATATATATATATATATATATATATATATATATATATATATATATATACCTGCTATGAGGTGGTCCTGTGGTTGAATGAATTATGGGCTACAGTGATAGGATGAGTGTAATAATTGTTAGAGGATGGACTAGCATGATATTTATGACATACTGTATGTGTGTTCTTGGGGTTCTTGTTTGTTATCATGGTTCTACATGTCTGTTAGATTTATTTCCAACATTATAAGTAGAGACACAACACCTCACTGTGACGTAACATCACAGACTGAACAAACCATGACAACAAGCACTTTTGCCATCTGTTTCTGCCATATTCTCAAGATCAACACGTCTATAAGCTTGTGGCTAGTTTGTTACATCGTTTGTGTGCTCTTGTGTTTCTGTGTGTTCTCATGGTTCTAGTGGCTTTTGTTTTTCATGCTCTTATGGATGTTTAACATCATCTTCCACATATCAGCTCAAGTCTAAATCAGTTCCACTACTCATGCATAAAGCATTGGGAACAGTTATCCAGCCCACATAATGAAGATGCACAGGCTGTTGATTTGCCATCAGAAATGAGCTGAAAGTCTGTGATGGAAACATGTAACACAGGGTGTAGATGACAGAGAAGTAATGTAGTTGGCAAATGCATAAATGCATTTAAACTGTATTTTATGTTTGTGCAAATTGGCTGGCTCAAACCTAGAGCACGCATTGTGGATGTTCTCATACAAGAACTCTACATACTGTAGTTCTGCTTTGCAATACCAACATAAACGGTGGCTGCAGAACATCACAACGTGACATGATATAAGTAGCAGACTGAACATGACAGCAACCACTTTTGCCATCTGTTTCTGCTGTCATCTCATGGTAAACAATAAGATAGTTCCCTCAGCTGTTACTATGTTCACTGTTGATCTTGTTCCGCAGGAGCAGAATAAGTTGTTAAGGAATGTGTTCTGGTGTTAATCAGGGAAGCATCAGACATGACCTGCCCACTACTGACTATAACTTCAGATACACAACAAGTATGCAGATAAGTATGTGAACAAAGATGCTTATGTAGCAGCTGTGTGCACGTATGGCTCAAACATAGTAAAAATAAAACGTAACCCTTAAAGTAAAGGAGGTGTAGTAAAGTGCAGGCTCTCAAACTTGCATAGATGCCTTACTGTCTCCAGTGTCATTTGTTCTACTAAGGTAAGTTATAAGTTAGAATGGCTAAGAATCAAGGGTGTAGTGGGTGAGTTTGACATGGGGGCGGGGGTGTATGCTACTATGAATCAAAGTCAATCCAATCCCTGAAAATATTAACCAGCTATAAAGGCACAAAACACATTTTGCAACTTTTTCAATGGGTACCCAGATAGTAAAATTATTCTGGCCCACATCTGGCCCTCATCCCCCCATTTCATTTGGGCCACTTGCCAAATGGATTGACGACACTTGGGCGGACCGCTCCTGGCTGTAAGATGTGGGCCACATATATGCCAGATTAGGGCCACATTTCAGCCAAATGTAGGTAACACTGCCATATCTCTTCCAGAAGTGGACCACACATGTGGTCCTAAACATGTGGTCCACACATGTGGTCCTAACATGTGGGCTAAATAGGTTTTTTAATGTGGGCCACTGATGGCTCATATGTAGGTAGCACTGCCATATCTCTGCCAGAAGTGGACCACATCTGTTTTAAAACATGTGGGCCAAATGGGGGTTTTAATTTGTGGGCCACTGATGGCTCATATCTAGGTAGCACTGCCACATCTCTGCCAGAAGTGGACCACATTTGTTTCAGAACATGTGGGCCAAATAGGTTTTCTAATATGTGGGCCACTGATGGCTCATATGTAGGTAGCACTGCCATATCTCTGCTAGAAGTGGACCACATCTCTTTTAGAACATGTGGGCCAAATAGGTTTTTTAATATGTGGGCCACTGATGGCACATACGTAGGTTGCAGTGCCACATTTCTGCCAGAAGTGGACCACATCTGTTATGGTACATATGGGCCAAATGTGCATTTTTAATATAAGGGCCACATTTGGTTCACATGCAGTTTGCCATGCAGACAGTGGGCCACCAATGCCATTTCTGAAGTGTGGCATTTCAGAAGTGGCCCACATCCACATGCTATCTGGGTGGTGTACTTTTTCATACTATTTAGTGTGGCAGTATGCAGTCTGGCATTAGTGACTAATGTTACTTGACGTTTCTGACAATTTGAGCACAGTTAATGTTAACATTAGCTAACCCAAATCCTTCTAGTATGCGACCGTAACAAGACATTACACACAAGCTGTTTTCATGGCTATAATTAGCTGTCACTGCTATTCGCATCAAGTTCAAAGCTAACTTCACAAACCAGATGCTCCAATGAGGCCAGTCAAGCTGATGATTGGAGGATATTTTTGAACAGGCACCTCAGCACAAGCCTTAACAAAGGCTAAAAGAAGACCTATTGCCACCCAACACACAATATAGCATGAAATGCAAAGGTTTTCTGATTTGCTGCCAAAACATGCTAATTTACCCTCAGTGTCATGCTTTCAAAATTAAACTTACAGTTTTTTTCTCAATCTCATGTTTGGATGGGACAAATGCAACTTATGCCAATGCTAAGAATGTTGGATGCATTTAGCCAAGCATGTTTAGGTAGTTCTTTGTTAGCTGTGTTACAGGTAGTCTGCACTATATGTTATCTGGTGAAGACAGCAACTTTTAAACTGCTCAGACTTGGGGACTGTTATAATACTGAGTTTGAAAAGTCTGGTACTGTTTGTACTATCAATAAATATCACCAGTTCTTTTGTTTCATAAACAATTATCAGTGTCTGCTTTTAGCATGAAAAAAAACAAGAGATCACTAATGTGAAATCCTATTTATAGTCTTTATACTGGGACTTTCCTGTGTGTACTTGTAGTTCTCATGTGTAATTGTGGTTTATGAGTGCTCTTGGGGTTACTGTTTGTTATCAAGGTTCTTAATGTCTGCAAGATGTATTACCAACATTATCAGTGGAGACACAACACAACATTACGACGTAACATCACAGACTGAACAAACCATAACAACAAACACTTTGCCATCTGTTTCTGACATATTCTCAAGATAAACAACACATCTCCTATAAGCTTCTGCTTCATGTTTATGGGGCTCTTGTGGTTTGTATGTATGTATGAATATTGTGTATACTTAGGTTCTTGTGCATTCTCATGGTTCATCTACCCAATATTGCAGGCATTGGGAACTGTTATCCAATCCACACAATGAAAATGCAATGACTGTTGCTTTGCCATTAGAAATGAATCGAAAGTTCAATGACTCATTATGACATCACTGTGAGGGTAGAAGTAGAGGAGGTGTAGATGACAGAGGGGTAATACATTTGGCAAATGCAGGCCCGTAGCCAAGGGGGGTGCGTGGGGTGCGTTCGCACCACCCCACAGAGTCAAAAAGGTCCACCCTAACCAATGGTGTACAGACAAAGTTGTATGTCATTTATTCCTTTTATCTTGAGTAACTCATTGTCCCCTCTCCCAAAATGGTACATTCCTATGCCCTAATTAATCAGGTAACTCAGGTCAGTCCACTCACCCTCTACTACACTGCAGCTGCACAGCTACAGAGTTTGGTGTGACAAACACTGGTAAGTTATCAAACATGGACAAATTTTGTTTTATGTTGTATTTTATTGCCATTTGTCATATTATAAGTCTTAAAATTAGAGTTTGTCCTATATGGAATATAATGAAGAATTACCCCTCTCCAATGCCCAAAATGCACCTCAGACTATCTAAAAAGGCTTCAGCTTCCGGGGGCCTGGCCTCACTTGCTTCGGCCCTTTGGGCCTCACCTTTCCCCAACACAGGTCCACTTTCTTACAAAATCACCCCCCCCCCATAACAGAAGCTGGCTACAGGCCTGAAATGCCTAAATGCACAGTAATACTTCATTTTAACCATGTATATGTGTGTCTATGTTGACTGGCCAATGTGTGGAGCACTTGTTTTGTATATCCTCAATAATTATCCATAGTTCTTGTGTGTAATTGTGGTTCTGAGGGTTATCGTGAAAGTTCTAATCAATTTCATCAGTCTTAAATTAGCATCAGATACATTTGGGCCCAGCAGTGCAAGGACAGAGACTCAGACAACCTTGCGAAAAGAACAGAAGGTCAGTGCAGACATATCCATAAAACACAGCTCTGTTGGGATAGCCAAATGTCCACAGAAGGAACACAAATGAAAATCTGTCGAGATTTGTTATGGCTCGACGCTAGAAACAGGCGACGTCATGGATGTCCACGGCACTGTGCACTAAACCTGTGAACACGAACACCTTGTCACAGCATGTAAACAAGCTTACATGAAATGTCAAAGCTCTACAGAACCATCCTAAAGCTCTCATAGCTGCAGTTTCTCACATATGTTCCATGGACATCTTTACATTGAACAGGGGGAGGAAAACATGGGTAATTGAATGGTTTAAGGAGATTAGAAATAGTTTTGCCAGTGACACTTCTATACCTCCTTTAGGCCTAGTTTGCCACAGGCATGCGTGCACCCTCATCCATGCTCACAACAGCAACAGCAACAGCACTGACCCAGTTTCTCCCTCCTATGTCCAAGTCGATCTTCTTGAATTTCACTTTGTGACAAACTAACTCACTCCTGTTCACTTCATTCCACTCAGAGGCTTGTCAAGGAAATGGTATGTGGACTGTGGGCTGGAAAGAAAGAACGAGAACGAGTCAGAGAGTCATAAAGACAGAGAGAGAATTAGAGGATATTGTAGATCCCTCTGTCCAAACAATAATAACAGCGTTCATTAGAAACTGCTTAGTGGGTGACCTGAGGGCTGATTAAACCCGCCGTGGAGCTTTCACGTGCAGTGCTCTTGCCTCAAATAAGGCTTGACAGTGCCACACCTAATTAGACAAGAAAAAGGAAAATGGCAGTAAATACATAAAACAACAGCATAAGCTGCCACCGGTGACGAGGTGAGGAAGCGAGAGGAGGGTGGCCGCCTACGTGGCTGCGGCAGAGCCGATGGTTGTGAATGTCCTCAGCAGGGGAGCCGCAGAGTCGAGAGAGATAAGCCTTCGTCGCCATAGGCCCGCTGACTCATTGGACGTGAGCCATATAGGCCTACTCTGTTCTTTAACTAAGAATTCCATAATCCTAACCCACTGCTGAAGCGTTCTCCCTTTTCACAATTTTTAATGGACTGTGTTTACACCTCGGTTCACACTCTAGGCCTGTGGACTTGTGTGTGAATGCAAGCCGACTAAAATAGCATTGAGCAATGGGCTCAATTCGCAGGTACCAGACAAGGCAATGCCCTTCCCTTTGACACAGCTGCAATGCTAAAGGTGCAGGAATTAACTCGATTTGTCAACTGCTGGATATTACAGGGTAAAGGTCCCATCACTCAAGCATTTTCACCTCCACCAGCTGCTCTCTGAACCAATCAGATTTGATCTCTGCTACCAGACTGAGACTGCTTTGTTTCAGGCATCACGACAGAAGTCACGACTGCTGAAATGGAGATTATACAGCAAAGCCACGGTAGGTCACTGTTCCTCTGGGGTTTATTAGTCATTCACGCAAAAGCTCATGCAGAATCCCTAATCAAAGACTCACCGTGAACAATTACACAATCAATCTAGGCTTACAGTAGGGTAAGTCAATAAAATGTCACATCACCACAACTTGCCTGCAGGACTGAAAGCCTATCAGGGGACATGGTGAGCACCTCTAATGACTTTATTTAGTACTGTAGTGCCTATTATGATGTTCATTAGCTACAGTATGTTACAGTTATATGTAGCCCAGTAAAGCATGCCTGAATAGTATTTGGTGTGATAACAGTGACAACATCAGCAGGTTTACGGCTGTTGGGTATATCTTGAGTCATTTAGCCTCTTACTGTAATTTCCCACCAGTTCTTTTCGGAGCTATTAAAGAACATTAACAGCAGTATGACCATGTCTCACAGTCCTTCTAAGAAATACGGTCTTAAAAATCTTTAGAGCAATGCACATTTGGTTCCCTGATAAGAAATCTTTCAGTGGGAGGTTCTTTAAGGAATCATTTTTAGAACTGTTACACTCTTAAAAGTGATGGTTCTTCAAGGTTTTTTTTTTTTTTTTTTGCCAATTTTCTCCCTTTCCCAATGTGGTAGTTGCCAATTAACCCAACCCATTAGTGACTCTCCCCATCATTTGCACTGTCCCTGACTCTAGGAGGGTGAAGACATGCACATGCCTCCTCCGTTGCATGCGATACAGCCACCGCCTCTTTTCGAACTACCGCTTGATGCACCGTCCCTGGGGAGCCAACGTGCATGGAGGAGGTCTCCAGTTTCGAATGGACCAATCAGTAGACACCCGAGCAAGGAGACATTGCAATGTGTGAGTGATAGGGAGAGAGAGCGTCATCTACCCGCCAGAGAGAGCACTGCCAATTTTGCTCTCTTGGGCCCCAGCTGTTGATGGCAAACAGCATGACCGGGATTCAAACTCATGATGCTCTGGTCATAGTGTCAGCATCTTAGCCTGCTGAGCCACTTGGGGCCCTTTTCAAGGGTTCTTTAGTCAAGAAAACTGTTCAGTATAAAATAGAATCATGAACAACTCAAACTTTGCATGGGGAAAGTGTTCTTCAGATTGATATCTGTAGTTACGATGACAGTAGAAGAATCCTTTTTTGGTGCTATATAGAACCATTTTCAAAAGTCTTCTATATATAACCATCTACAGCACATTCCTCATCAAGCTGAAGAACCCTTTCACCATGCAAAGAACCTTTTGGGTTCTTAGAGTGTTCATGTTTCTATACAGAACCATTTTCTTTACTAAAGAACCCTTGAAGAACCATCTCTTTAAGAGTGTATATAACTTCACCTCCAGGTAACGTAATGATTCTATACCAATTCTAGGTTCAACATGCAAAAACCATTTAGGGACCTTAATTTTTAAGTGTGTATTATAATTAGTGTAACGACACTAATTTAGCCTTTACAGAATCTGCCTGAAACGTGAAGTATGAATAAAATGAAAGCATTTGAGAAAAGTAATTAGCTCTATTAGCTTAGGCGTTCCTTGTTGTAAGCAGCTTGCTTGCTTTAGGCTTTACAACTTTTTATTCTAATCCTAAAATAGCCCCAGAGCCTGTGTTATGATCTTAGCCCAGAGTTGATTTTATGGCCACAGCACACTAATCTCTCTGTGTCTACTTCTGAATCCCCAAACACGATCAGTATGTAGCAGCCCTGCCAGACTTTCCTCCTTTACTTTACACAGCCATGTAAAACACAGGCAAAATAAACAGACAGGATCCAGGCTGGCTGGTCAGAGCTAACTGACAGGGACAAACACTCTCACACTTACGCACACATCCTCTCTCTCTTATACACACATATACACTGATCAAGCAAAACATTACAACCATGAAATCCTTGTATCTACACTCATTGTCCAGTTTATCAGCTCCACTGACCATATACGTAGGTCTACTTTGTAGTTCTACACTTACACTTATTTGGGTGTTGGATCATTCCTAGCATTGCTGTAACACTGATGTGGTACTTTTTTAGTGTGTGTTCAGCTGATACACGTGGTTCAGGCACCGTTCATAGTTTTTAAACACTGTATCCACTCACTAAGCTCATCTGATGCAGCACAGTTTGGTAGTTATCCTGTAGTCCTTCATTAAATGGTACCCATTGAATATTTTTGGTTGTTGGATCCTTTTCAGTCCATCAGCAACACCGAGGTCTTTAAAGCTCCAGCAGCTCTGCTGTCTGATACAGCACAACAAACATTAACACACCACCACCACGTCAGTGTCACTGTAGTGTACAGAATGATCCACTGCCCTGTGGAGGTCCTGTCCATTGAAGAACAGACTGAAAGGAGGCTAACAAAGCATTCAGGGAAATAGAAAAGTGGCCAGTGATGCTGACAAAATGAACAACAAACAACGTTTACTGAACTGACTGGTCAGTGTATATAGATTGTAGTTACTTTGTGTCATGCCGGCAACCAAGTTCAAGGACAGACAAAGCTCAAAGAAGAAAACACAGCCACTTTACCCTGATTTCAGATCTACTGCTGTGTGTGAATTCACAAAGCTGATCGTTGTAGCAGTGCTGACTTCTTAGCTCAACAGGACAGAGCTGTACTAACAGCAGGAAGAACTTGATCTGACATCGACATGGTTGAACAAAGCTTAGTAAGAGACTGTTATCTTCATTAAATACACACCAGCATTCTCAATTTTTTTCTTTCTCTGCTGCTGCTGGCATACGGGCGCACATCACATTTTTTAAAAAGAATTAACATGTTTTATTGTAATTAAGCCTGAATAGTTTTTCACCTAGCCCAGATCAGCCAGTTATGATTTTCCTTCTTTAGTTTAGAACTGGAGCAGTGAGACTAACATTGCTAACAAACACTAGAACTTCATAGTCACCTAAATAGTTCAGTTTATGACTTCATAAAATAATAAAACTGTATTTATGATGGTGTCTAAGATCTTGGATGTAGCCATCAACTACATATTTTGTATATTGTTATAGCTCACAGCAAGTCGTATAGATGACTTAAAACATCTTGACATGTCTGTTTACCTTAATTAAAATCTGGACTCAGAGTTGAGAGACATTTTGGCAGAAATTTGCTAGGTTATTTACCAGGAGACAGGCCAGTACACCAGGAAACATGAAGGGGGCCATAGGAGGGCAACAACCCAGCAGCAGGACTGCTACATCCTCCTTTGTGCAAGGAGGAACAGGAGGAGCAGAGCCAGAGCCCTGCAAAATGACCTCCAGCAGACCAGTAATATCCATGTTTCTGCTCAAACTGTCAGAAACAGACTCCATGAGGGTGGTATGAGATTTTGATTATGATTCCAAATCCAAATGTTCTCAACGCATTCCACTATGTAATAAATAAAGATTTTCAACTGGAATATTTTATTCATTGAGATCTAGGATGTGTTATTTTAGTGATCTCTTTATTTTTTTGAGCAGTGTATTATCTGTTCAACTACATCTGGTACACATGGACAATTGTGTGAATGTTTTTTGAGTGAACCACTCCTCTAATGCACACATATACATTGTGTCTAAACACCAAATGAAGTCTACATAGGCAGAATTTGGCAGAATCAAATGTCATTTTGTTATAGCTAACTTTAATAGTGCTAAGGTTAAGCATGTTTGCACTTTGTTGTATCTATCCAGTTGCTGAATGTTCACTTGTCTAACATTAGCCATAGATAGACAACAAGGCTCAAATTTAACTGAATGCATGCCTGCTAATAGAAATCTGGACGTCAGGAAGAGTGGACACTGGAGTTTTTTTGAGGAAGATGACAGGCATACCTTGAGTCTGTCACCAATCCTATCCAAAGAACAATAATGATGAGGGAGGGATCAAGGCTGGAAAGGAGGAGGTTGAATGGGGGCATGTGAGACCAGACTAGGTAAAACAGGGACAGGCTATACATAAAACAGGCACTGTTTCATCACATGTCTGTAAACAGCGAGGTTCTCTGCATCATTAAGGTCATACATCTGTAAAACAGAAAGATTAGAGACACTGTCTATAGAATCTAAAAGCCAACATATGATAAGAACAGTAGAAATTTTAGGGATTAGGCATTAGGGAGTAAGACATCTCACTAGGTATTCACTTACACCTTCTATACACCACAAACATGCCTCTAACATCCAGTAGGGTACTTAAAGTACTTTAAAATACTTTTAGGTACTCTAGTAAACCATCCCATATAAGGGGGTTCCTAGAGTGACTGTCAATAGTCTAGATGCTCCTGTATGAACCTCTGGATTTCATCAAGCACCAGTGCTTTGGTTCTGGGGTTTTCAAGGACACATTGAATCCCTCCATTCCTTGATGTGGCGCTAAGCAGGACATTCCACTATTTTAGATAAGGTGCCAATCTATCACTGGGCACATATGCATTCACACCAATTTATAGTAACCAATTCACCTGACCTCCATGTTTTTTAGACTATGGGAGGAAACTGGGGACCCTGGAGGAGGCTCATGCAGACACAGAGAACATGGAAACACCTCCTAGATGGGGAATCAGAGTCAAGACCCCAAAACTGAGATATAAATGTGTTAAACACCAAATCAGTCAAATATGTATTTGAATTAGTATTTTCCAAAAATATCTTAGCCTATTTCCAAAAATCTGCACTGCTAGAGTGAATTTGCATTGCATCACCATACAACATTTATCTAAAAATCCAGTAACTACCCATTAGTTTGCTTCATGTTGCAGGTTTTCTGTTCTTTTCTAAGTAAAATGACATGCATTAACATGCATTGCAATATCTCTTTAATCCTAACAGTGGAGGAACTGCACATCTGTTCTCAGATCAGTGTTATAGGGTTATTCATCCTGCTGCTATAAAAGTCATGCACTTCCGACAGTTAAATGTGCTTCCCATGTAACTGGCTTGCAGTTCCATCTATAAAACTGTTTGCAGGGTCTGTTTATTGCTCTCCCTCTCTCTCTCAGTTTATGTCTCTTTCTCCCAACCGTGAGAATAAAAGGACTATAAAATTGTCCTTCTGTGAATAGAGACGGTCTCTCCTGGAGAAGCTCAGGTTTGTTTGATCACATCACTGACTCTCTTGGTTTATGTCCATAACATGCCAGTCTTGTTTTGATAAGCGTGATATGGCAGCTCTGTTTTTTCTTCTTTGGAGCTCCCCAGTAAGTGTTTCGGAGATGTGAAGTCTGTCACATGTTTACTTTAGGTGCTCCTGTTGCCTGTGACAGGCCATGTCGATGCGACTCCCTGAAACGCTCAGGCAATGGGAGCTAATCAAAAGAGACACAGAACGCTTGACTCTTCATCAGCGTTTAAGTAAACACGGAGAAATCAACACGTCCTCTGAGTAAATGGGCTGCACACAGGGGAAAAACGGCAGTATGCAAACTGAATCACTTTGCATGTGTTTAGACTGGCACATATGATATCACATAGAATGTGCTCGCATGGCCCTTTATGTGTGAAGGCACATGTAATGGTGAAGGAGAAAAGGTAAAGTGGCTTTTTTGTTTATTGGTTAGTGTGTGTGTGGGTGTGTGTGTGTGTGTGTGTGTGTGTGTGTGTATTTGTTTTAGTGAAGCGTAGAGAAAAGAGGTGACTTGTTGTGAAAGATTTCATTAAGGGAACAGATGGGCTCTTAATAGATTGTCAGGAATAAGAGACATCTTCCTATCCAAAGAGAGAGAGAAAGAGCAAGAGGGAGAAAGAGAGAGAGAGAGAGAGAGAGAAAGAAAGCAAGAAACAAAAAAACAAGAGCAAGAAAGAGGAAGAAAGTGAGATAGAAAGCGAGACAGAAAGAGAGAAAATGTGTGATAGAGTAAAGAAGAGATGGAGACATAGAGAGTGAGTGAGAGAGAGAAGGAGAGAGATTGACAGCAGAAGAGAGAAGTAGAGAATGTGAGAGTAACAGAAGTTAGCAGGGCCTCAAGTGGCCAGAGAGCATGAGAGAGAGAGAGAGAGAGAGAGAG
>BRDA01020090.1:565-23447 GCA_036984385.1 Crenuchus spilurus
GAAAGAAAGAGAGAGAGAGAGAGAGAGAGAGAGAGGGAGGGAGGCAGAGAGAGAGGGGGGGAGGCAGAGTGAGAGAGAGAGAGGGAGGGAGGCAGAGAGAGAGGCAGAGAGAGAGGGAGGCGGAGAGAGAGGGAGAGAGACAGAGAGAGCGAGGCAGAGAGGGGGAGGCAGAGAGAGAGAGAGAGGGAGGCGGAGAGAGAGACAGAGGGAGGCGGAGAGAGAGGGAGGCGGAGAGAGAGGGAGACAGAGAGAGGGAGGCAGAGAGAGAGAGAGAGAGACAGAGACAGAGAGAGAGAGGGAGGCAGAGAGAGAGAGAGAGGCATAGAGAGAGAGAGAGACAGACAGAGAGAGAGAGAGAGCGAGGCAGAGAGAGAGAGGCAGAGACAGACAGAGAGAGAGAGGGGGAGGGAGGGAAGGAGGAGATAGAGGGCAAAAGAGACAGCAAAAGAAAGACAGAGAGAAAGATAAAAGAGAACATGCTGGTCAGTGAGAAAAGTGACACTGTGACCATTAAAAAAAGTCAGTGACACTCACGACAGCAAAGCTGACAGATCTCTGACCTGAGTGTGTGAGTGTGAGTGTGTGTGTGAGTGTGTGTGGGTCAGTCTGAGACAGACTGGAGACCACCTGCTGTAGAAATGTGTCTCTGAGGGAGGTTACAGCAGTGAACCACAGAGCCCACTGCCAAAGAGGACAGTAATGAATTCAGCTTCTCACCTTACAGTACTTCAGGACTTCAGGAGCAAAGCTCTTCTGAGTCTCATTAAATCATTACAATTTACAGCAGGACAGTAACTCTGTAAAGTTATATTCTATCTAGCAGTTTGGAGTGAATACAAGGTTGTCCTATTACACCTATCAGCCATAAACCTTGTATCTCCACTCATCGTCCATCTGAGCTCCACTGAGCTTACAGGTGCACTTTGTACTGACTGTGGTCTCTGCTCCTCTGTATACACGACTACCCTTTAATGGTCAGGACCTCTCCAGGTCCACTACAGAGCAGGTATTAGATTTCTCAGCACTGCAGTGACCCTGATGTGGTGGTGGTGTGTTAGTGTGAGTGCTGGTACTAGTGGATCATAACTAAATGAACTATAGCTCCTCCCTCTCATCCTAAAAGTATTCAATGTAGCAGAGAACACAGCTCCACAGATCAATGATGGCATGCTTTATACCCCTCTAGTCCACCTGGCATTAGACATGGTAGCAATGGGTTCGCTACATCTATGCCAACTTAAAGCAGCTGAATGTATTCATTAGAAGGGGTGTCCACAAACTTTTGGATATATAGTGCATTTAGGGCTCAACACAGACACAGATAATGGCACTGTGTTAAAACCAGAATGTGTGTGTGTGTGTGTGTGTGTGTGTGTGTGCGTAGTATGCAGTCAGTCTGTCTATCTGTTCAGCATGAATGGAGCAAAGAGGGTAAGCTGGCATAATACTGTCCCTCTGGCGCGACTCATGGGTTCCAACACACACACACACAGTGCTGGAGTGTGTGTGTGTGTGTGTGTGTGTGTGTGTGTGTGTGTGTGCTATTGTGTTCACAGTGAATGTGTTATGTTACCTCCTGTCTATCCGCAATGTGTGACTAGACAACACACACAGCTCAGGTTGGGAATCCAGGCTTAATGGTGCAGCTCTATTTATACCCCGGCATTCACAAGCTGTCTAACTGCACCACTGAACATTATGTTAAAGCGACAGTTTGACCACAATTTATCCCAAATCTCGTTGATCAAGACATATTTTGTGTGTGAAATTGACTTTGAGACTTTTTTACTAGAGCTACAAGCAATGGAAGCCTATTCGCATGCCTACATCAACTTGCACTTGATTCAAAATGTGTCAGGTTCGCAAATACAGTAGAACCTTGACTTACGAGTGAATCAGCTTACAAATTTCTCAAGACATGAGTCGTCGCTCAGTAGTTTTTTGCTTTAAAGATGTAAGCGAGCTTCCTCCACCTGCCAGTAGGAGTCGCTAGCAAGCGTGAGTGAGTGCCAAGATCAGTGCTGAGAAGAAGAGGTGGTGCGGCACTTTGTAAACAAACATCTCACTCATTTTTTTTAAATAAGTCACTGAAGAAGATGAAGTAGCAATTAAGTTTAGCAATAAAGAGTAGACTAGTATGTAAGTTAAATTTAGTAATAAATTGTAACATTAATTGTGTAGCGAGTAAGTTAAGCGATAGAGCACGAAATGAAAAACTTACCCAACCTCCTCCGCCCATCTCCTCCACCTTTGTCAGCATCTTCATCTGATCTTAATTAAGACTTAATAAAATACGTTTATTTCACAATTCTCTTTTATTACGTATTATTATTGTTTATACATTATTTGTTATTTATAAAGTTTTCTTATTTAAAAATATGTAACAAAAATTGTGTGGTTTTTGGGGGCTGGAATGGATTAATAATTTCAATTAATTTTATTTGGGAAATTTAATTTCATATACGAGCAAATTGAGATACGAGCTCCGTCACACAACCAAACTTTTAAGTCAAGGCTCTTTAATAACAATATGCATGCTTTAATATACAGATTGCTTACAAACAACATGCTAATTGCTTCCATAACTCATTAGCTATGTTAGCTAAACTGAACACATCTTGAGAAACGCAGGACTAGAGTAAGATGACTGACCTTTAAAGATTCGTGCAAGAAACTTAAATAAGAAGAACTTTTCAGAAAAAACTAATGGATCCAATCAAAGCTCAGAAGCCCAGTTAGCCAAACTGAAGATCTCTTATTGTGGACACATTATGAGACGCAGTTCACAGTTCTGCTGGAACAGTTGAAGGTAAAAGCGGAAGAGGACCAGAAACATGATGGATGGATACAATTAGAGCATGAATGAGTCATTAAGGAGCCTGAAGAACCAAACAGAAGACATGATGTTCTGGAGAAACACCATCCATATGGTAACGAGGAGTCAGAATCGCCTTAACGACACATTAGTGCCAAACTAAAGAAGAACTTCAGACAGCAGACATATGTTGACTCGTCAGCCGTACTGTACTTGGGTCAGTAGAAAATTGCAGACAAAAGCTAGACATGTTTCCCTCCCTAATCAATCCAGAAGTGCCAGATGTCAGCGCCTCATTATGAAGATAATAAGTCCAGCAGCTGTTTAGTCACAGTCAGGCTAATGCTCATTGTGCCACTGATTATGAATGATCTCTATGAGTGGAACTGGGCCAATCGGGCTGAAAGCAGACATGGACCTGCATGGCCAGGAGCAGCACTTTTGAACTTCTTAGAGCTCTTTGTTCTCTTGGAGAAGATGAATGTCTGGTCTTCTTCAGGTTCTATATGCTTTCAGCCCAAAGGCCATTGAGCCTTGCAGCATAAATACACCTGCAGAGAAGTTAACGATGTACATGCTGGGCTGCAACAATGATTAATTACCTGATCACAATTATTTTAGAATAAAGAATAAAAAGAATTCTAAAAGAATATGGTTCTATGTAAAACCATGGACACTCAAAGAACTTGTGGATAAAGGGTTCTTTCCATGGTGAATGTGTTCGTCAGTTTGATAAGGAAAGTGTAAATGGTTCCAGTGGCATCTCTAGAACAGAAAGTCAGGTAGGGCACAATAAATTCTGTGGGCAGCATCCCAGTCGTCAGTGAAACTACACACAAACCTACTCGCTCAGTTAATTCAACCACCAATTCACCTCATCAGTTAAATCCCAAAAAGCATAATCTGGTGTTGTGCCGAATTCAGCATCCCTGCCGTGAGATGCATCCCCTGACAGGAGAGCGGTGGTATCCTGTTGCCTTTACTTTGGTTATTTTGACCAAAGGAACTTAAATACAATCCATTCCAGTAAATAAATAAAGTATGAATAAAGTAAATAAAACTTTTACTGAGGTAAGATGACTGTCTGTATGTATCTAACTGTTAACTTTGATTCAATTTTTGATGCAATTCTTTGTGTTGCCTCACTAGCAGTGGTTAGTTACTGTGATGTTTTTGAGTGGTAAGCTGTATAGCAATGCTGATACTGTAAATGATATTCACATAAGCTCACATATGCAAATCTTTCATTTTTTATTGGCTGCTCCCAGCATGGGGCCAGTGTTAGCATGCCCCTAATGTAGAGACATCCCTGAATGGTTCTATATAGAGTATTTTTTTTTAAAAAAGTCTCTATAAAGAAAGATCTATCAATCCTTCATTATGCAAACAACGCTTTTGGTTCAATATAGAAGCATTTTCTTTACTAAAGACTTCTTAAAAAATCTTTTAAGAGTGCTGCCTTTTATTCATAAACATTGTCCATAAATGCATTGCTTGCATTGAAATCAATGACAATATATGTGCTTTATATGAACTCAAACATGACCATGTGAGCAACTGTAACCTGGATGCAGCGGCAACTATTTTTATTACCAGGACCAGAGCTGAATAAGCTCTCTTTTCCCTGCAGATGAAGACAGTTCTCATCTGAAAGCTCCTTTAGGGCAGGATGGAGGTGAGCTAGCAGCTCTATTTTAGTGAGTGTGGAATGCAGGGAGAAAAGAAGGTGTGATGAATGTAAAGAGAGAAAGTGGGTGAGAAAAATAAAGACTTAAGCTGTGTTTCCATTCAAACGTTTGATAAATGTTATGCACATTGACACAACTTCAGCAGAACAAAATACAAATTACGTTGTGCTTTTGTTCACATTTACTTCAGATAACGTAGCTACCATTCAGCTATCATTTGTTTTGACGGCCTCAAAACAAGCAAAATGGAGAGATTTAGCTTTTACTTTTCATCTTTACAATCATTTGCAGCCTTTAAATGGTAGTGTTTGCAGTTCGGAGTTAATTTATTTTAGTTTATCCATCTCTGTGGTAGCTTAACAAACCATAATACAGGACCTACATGTGCACTAAAACTCTCAGTGTGGACTTTTTTTCAGATTTTCTAAATTTGTAAGCTAAAATGCCAGTATAGAGGCAATAGAAGCAAAATGTTTGGTTGGGGAGCATCTCAGGTGCTGCTGAAAACCAGCTCCCCAGATATGCATCTGAAGTGGTGCCCACAGTGCTGCTCTCCTGCTGCAACCAACAGGGAGGCTACATCAGCCAAAAGCACAGCAGGAGCTGCCAGGAGCTCCTACTGCTGAGACTGGAACAATAGTAAATGAGAAACAAGACTTGGAAGGAAAGAAGGATGAAACAGGCTGGAGGTTAGAGATGGACAGTAAGGCAAAAAACATTGCAATCCTCAAAAAATACAACGCAGGTCAGCGTATTTCATTTTACTAAGGTTTGACAAGCTGGTAGATTAAAAAATAGCTTATATAGTTTTGTCATATAAACAACGATTGCTCAGTCTCTCTTTAATTCTGTTTTAAAGTATTTTCTTCTTAGAAATTAGATTGTAAGTTTTGTAAAAGCTTGTCCAAGTTCTCCCTGCCACCGGGAGAGTACCATCGCTGCCCTGGCAGAGGACCACCTCACAAAGAGGTTTATAATGATTAATTGTCTTGAGTTTCTTGTGCAGGCTTGTCAAAATCTTATTACCTGACAAATGTGGTGTTCCCACGACAAATACGCTCTTATGTTTTATGAAGCTTTCTTTTAAATCCGCTAGTTTTCTGCATTCTTAGAGCATCAACATCTTCAGAGAACCCTAATCTCCACACTGATTCTCATTACCTCTCAGTCAGTTCACATATAAACCATGTCCTGTTCCACTTGCAAGAAAGATATACTCCAGTCTTTTCTATGTAACGAGACCATGACCAGAAGCATAATCTAAAATCTCTGAACTCTGGAATGAAAGGAGGCCAAAAACCATTTAAGATCTCATACATCTATTTACCGGTGGAGTGTGACCTGCACAGACAGAATCAGATAATGACCATGTGAACCACACACTGCAGAGAGTATATGTAGACCTGTCATCAGCTGGAAACAATCACAGCTGATGGCAGGTGCCAGCTTATCCAAGAGAAGGTACCCGCCACTAAAGGTAAAACACAAGGAGCCATCACAGAAGACCAAAACTGTCTCAGCTGCCAATAATGCCATCACTGATAACTGGCCTATTCAGATGTAATGGCAGGAAAATGTCCCAAATGGCTGCAAGAGGTAGTGGCCCATTACAGTATGGAACAGAACATTCCTAGAAACAAAAGATGTAAAGAACACTATCACTTATAACATTGTGGGTACATTAATCAAGGCTGTGGAATGTTGTTACTTTGGGAACATTAGCAGAAAGATTTGGGAACTTTCCCTGTAAAATAAAGCCTTCTGAGAGGCTTCCAAACCTTTCCATGGAGATGTTCTTTCCATAGAGTCTTAATTAAAGAACTTTCAGTGATATTGATCCAAAGAACCCTTTGAACAACCTTGATTGAGAAGAGCAGAGTCTAAAGTCTAAGCTGGCAGTATCTGAAATCACTTAAAAGTTAAGTTCACACTTTTAATCTATATTTACAGAGAGCGGGCAGCAGAGTTCACGGCCATTTACCCTCCAAATATCCACATCTAAGCCTACGTCCAAGAAAAAGTAAGGAGACAGAACACTCTGCCTGTCTTCATGCCAAGAAAGAGGAAGATAGTCTCAATCAATACAAAGTGGAGAGGAAAACGTGGTAGAAGGAAAGAGAGTAATAAAAAAAATGAAATTAAGAAGGAAAATATTCCCTGAACTTTGCAGTGGTCAGCAAACACTTTACAATGATGCTTTAAACCTTGTACTTGTCCAACACGTGCAGTCTGAATTCCAGGGTCGTGTACACGTGTGTGTATACAACAAAAATAGGTATTTTCTGCCTTTACATCACCTTCTGAAGCATTGTTATTGTCCTATTCATCAATCAGTGCCGATATCTGATTACATGACCCCATTGCCTGGTTCTAACCTTTATAATACATCTACTGCTAGCCTAATAATTTACTTTTAACATATTTTGGCCACAATTAATATAGTTTTTAGGTGACAACTGTCAAAATGCTTTAAAGTCACATGTTCAAATTCAACAGTAGTATACTGCTCAAAAAAATAAAGGGAACACTAAAATAACATCCTAGATCTCAATGAATAAAATATTCCAGTGTAAAATCGTTATTTATTACATAGTGGAATGCGTTAAGAACAAAATAACATAAAAATGATCAGTGTAAATCAAAATTATTACCCCTTGGAGGTCTGGATTGGGAATCATACTCAAAATCTCATACCACCCTCATGGAGTCTGTTTCTGACAGTTTGAGCAGAAACATGGATATTAGTGACCTGCTGGAGGTCATTTTGCAGGGCTCTGGCTCTGCTCCTCCTGTTCCTCCTTGCACAAAGGAGGAGGTAGCGGTCCTGCTGCTGGGTTGTTGCCCTCCTACGGCCCCCTCCATGTCTCTTGGTGTACTGGCCTGTCTCCTGGTATCTGCTCCATGCTCTGGACACTGTGCTGACAGACACAGCAAACTTTCTTGCCACAGCTCACATTGATGTGCCATCCTGGATGAGCTGCACTACCTGAGCAACTTCTGTGGGTTGTAGACATCGCCTCATGCTACCTCTATGGTGAGAGAACTGACAGAATGCAAAAGTGACCAAAACATCAGCCAGAAAGGATGAGAACAGAGAAAAGGTCTGTGGTCACCACCTGCAGAACCACTCCTGAATAGGGGTTGTCTTGCTAATTGCCTCTCATTTCTACCTGTTGTCTGTTCCATTTGCACAACAGCAGGTAAAACTGATTCACAGTCAGTGTTGCTTCCTAACTGGACAGGTTGGTTTCACAGAAGTGTGGTTGACTTTGGAGTTACATTGTGTTGTTTAAGTGTTCCCTTTATTTTTTTGAGCAGTGTATTTTGGTGAGTATTGATGGCTGCTTTATACTACTTTTAACTAGTAACATGATACGTTGCTCTGGATGTAGCAAACCAGAGTAGTTAGCCTAGTTGTCTGTAACGTTGCTTGAAAACCATCCTTGCTATCTCCTCATGGTCCAAATAGTTGTGACCAGAGGACCGTATCCAAGTGATGCTCCCCAGTTAACAGTGGTCAGTACCTACTACATTGGCCTCGAAATTCCTCAGATCCCAATCTAAGCATCTGTGGGATGTGCGGGAACAAAAAGTCCGAATTCCACGTCACAACTTACAGGACTGTTTCTGCTGTTTGGCGTATTTAAGTTTTATGTCTTTCAGACACAAAAACATTCATACTGATGCACTTCACAGCTGTACCTTTTCATGTCTCTCTTCAAACCCTACAAACGCTCCTCAGAGGAGCTCCTCCTGGGTTGGCTGAGTGCACTGGTAGCCTGTCTGTGTTTATAGGAGCGTGGGGGGTTTTGCCTGAGGCGGACTGCTGCGCACTTGACTCAGTTTTTTTCCTTTTGGTCAAGGTGAACTCTCTCGGAAGGGTGGGGGGTCTTTTTACACTCATATTATTGTTTCAGCAACACTCCAGGACTGAAACCCCAGCGACATCAGGCTCTTATAAAAGTGAACAACCATGAAATGAAGTTGCTTCATGTTGGGCTGAACCTGAATGCAGGGGCGACCTGTGGTCCCATTCACACGTTTCCTGAGAAAAGAAGCCTCATAAATAATGAGAAAATGACCCTCTGACTGATTTGTTGAGTTTGTGCCAGAAACTAAAAGCGGCCAGTCTCTTTTATAAGCCATTATGGTCATTACAGGCAAAATCAATCAGCAAGACTCAAGACTTCTCCTTCAAAGACAGAACCCAAGGTGGATACCAATTGAGTTGCATTCATAAAAGCTTAAAAACTGAGTGACCTCATATTTACACATATTTACAGCCTCAGATGTAATCGATCAGTCAAGACATTCAAATTTAGCTTCTTTAATTCAGAACTGAAGCTGCGAAGCTAACAATTCTATCAAACACTAGAACTCAACAGTCACCTAAATTAGACTAGCTGTTTATACAAATACATCATCAAAATCTATGCTGAATACAGTATTTTAAATATGTAAACATGAATAGAGATAGTAAATATGATAAAGTAGAGATTGAATGAAGCTATAAACAACCATTTACAACAAAAAGCAGGTGTGAGGTTCTCTTTTTGTTAGTTGGGGTTGGATATGGCTGCATTGTGTGGCTTCCTCGTGGGGCGTCTCACTCTTCCCAACTTTTACAGACCTGTTAACATGATTTCTATACCAAGTTTACTCCATCAATCAACTTCAAGCAAAACCTAGCCTAGAACCACATAATCCAGGTCAGGGTTTTTGGTCCCCCAACCCTTCATTGGGCAGGGAATTATCCCATTTCAACAGTAGCCAGTACAGGGCGCCAATCCATGGCTGGGAACACACACTCACACCAGGACAATTTAGAGTAACCAATTCACCTGACCTCTGTGTTTTTGGACTATGGGATGAAACCAGAAATCTGGAGGATACCCATGAAGACATGGGAACATGGAATTTCCACCCAGAATCCAATACTGAGATACAAACATGCCAACCACCAAGCCACTGTGCCACCCTGTGCAAATATCCACTAGGGAAAATATCATAATATCTCTTTGGTGCCAGTTTGATGAGAAACGGCTCCTCCTGGAACATCAACCAAAGGCCATTTCTAGGCTACTATGAGACAGTCAATCCTAATTTCTTTCACATATCAAGGATGAGACTGATCTTGTCTTTGAAAACACCTTTATCTTAGACTCAGACTTGTACTTCTACTCTGATAGCTCACCCAAACACAGAGACCCAATCAGAAATCAGAACAGAAGCTTCTGAGCTTTCCTGCCTGCTAAAAATAGCCTAAGAGAAGACTGAATAACAGAAATAAAGAAATGTAGCATTTATCCCCTTAAATCCAAAACAAACAATGTGCCTGAGGGTAGATTGTACTTTCCAGACATAGATTAACTCCACTGCACGGCTAACACTGTTGACCGATTTGGAGAACCGGGGAAACTGCCTCAGGCTTCACCTAGAACAACATCAGCATCAGCAACTAGTGCTGTCTGAGAGATGAAGTGGAAATATCTGCACTTATAATCACAGAGAACCTATAAATACATGTGAAATATGTGGAATATGATGACAGAAGTCACCATCACTACTATTCAACCGTTTTAAAAAATCTGTATCTTCCCTAGTGTTCCATAGCCAAGCACTGAAGACTGGGGAGACCAAATCTACAGCCCTGGGGGGGCAGATTCCAAACTCCCAAACTCCCCGGATGAATGTTTTGATGTGAAGACTTATTTTTGCTTCTTTTTTTTTGACTGGGGTGCACAAACTTTTGCATAAGACTGTAAAACCTGCACAAATGAAAAAACAGCCCATAGATGGAATTATTCATCACATTTACAGGCTCTGGACCTTCAGTCAGTCTCCTCAGGGTAATGTCACCGCCCCATCTCCACCTCTGGGCAAAAAGACACACAGTCGTCTGCCAAAAAATGTAACGATGAGTGAATCTTGACAGCGCTTTCCAAGGCATATAAACCTCGTGCTAGTGAAGAGGGTAAATTTAGAAGCTGAGTCAGCTAAAGCCCTCCAGGACAAAAAGTGTAGAATAAAATAACTCACTGATTCAGCTTTATCCCGTTTTTCAAAGAGCTCACAAATTACATGTAGTGGCAGAGGTGAAACTGTCATTATCATTGTTGGCAATGGTGGTAAACAAATATGGATACACTTGATTATCACAATATTAAAACTTGTGATACTGTATTGATTCTCAAAAACAGAAACACTGTATTGATTTTTAATGAATCAATTTCAGACACTCTGATGTAGTCTGATGTGCCTTAACTTTTTACAAATTACACCCATCTAAAATTATTTGTCCCCAAAGTGTTACACAGGCTTTTGTTCAGCACAAACTCAGCAACAACAGTGTCAAAACAGTAAGAGTGTCATAAATCTATATTTTAATTAAATCTGCTATTTTCAGATGTGCTGATATGTTGTGAAAAAACACTCTAAACATTTATAGTCAAGACTTTTGAGCTCAGAACTGAATAGACAGAGGTGTTGGCTACACACTGCTCATTACAGTTTTTAGACATTGTATGTGGTTTTATTTCTAAAGCTTAACTAATGTGAGGTGACACTCTGTTTTCACTCACTCAGTGGTTCCTAAATTGAATATTTATGAGATAGGTGTGAACAATCAGGTGAGAGCTCTTTGTTCAGATTCACAATCCCCGGTTGCTAATCTACCAATGGAATGTCTGGAATTTCCATGTCATTATCATATGAATGACAGATCATGTAATTTGGCAGGAAATAATGTGCAGCTGTCTGACCCGTTCTGAAAAATGTGTCTCTGCTTATTTAAGCTCCTCTCACAAGAATCTACAAATATATTTTGATTCAAGTTAAATATTTGAAAAGTAGACCCTATAAGGTTTCCTGGATATGTTTCATTTTGTTTCTAGAATAAAACTTTTGTCTCATCTAGCTCTGGTTGATATGGTTTGCTAAATCAGCTATAAGCCTTCAAGCATGTGTCCTATGTACAATTTCAGCATATCAGCACTACATGATCTATTAAGAAGTATAATGAAGACTTCACTCACTCAAGTATGTCAACTTAGCATCGAGAGTACATTTGCTATACAGCTACATACATAATGCTAATGTTTCTTAAGTTACATAATAAAATAATTCCAATGTTGTTGTAGTTCACCCTATATCCACTAGAGGGCAGAAGGCAGATAACAAGTCGTACAGTTACCAGCTCTACTGATATCAACAGGAGAATTGTTCTTACATTGTTTGGAAGTCCATGATGGTGTATTCGGGCCAGTCGATGTAGCAGACGACACGGCCGGGCAGTTGGTCCATGTTGGAATAGTAGTACTGCGGGAAGGCCAGCAGGAAGGCTAATACCCAGATCACCCCAATTATCACCTTCGTCTGGGTGGATGATAGCCGCTGCTTCAGTGGGTGAATGATGGCCATGTACCTGTAGGGGGAGCCAGAGAGCACATTGCTTACTGAAGATTTTCAATTTTCACCAAAACAAGTCATGATCAGGCATCGTTTGACTGTTCATTTAAATGCAGTTAGCTTAATAATGTGAGCCGGACATTCGATTAAACAGCTCATTTCTGTAGGATTAAGTTTTTAGTTTGTTGTATTTTCAGCATGTCGAGACGACGTTACCATCCAGGTCAACGTTCAGAAGTATCGATTTTACAGTCATTACATTTTAAAAATGCTTGGAAAAAGCATGTGAGAATGGGACCAAAATGATGAGACGAGGGCTGAGTGAAAGCGACGGCGCGCAGCGCTACAACCTGAAAACGGGTACGATAACTTTAGTTATAGGTATTTTTGTTAATATTTTGTAAATGGGAGATATTGCTGTAGTTATTGTTCATTTTGGTTATCATCAGGCACTTTAGAGCAGATTAATGACGAGAACCGTAGTTCCACTGTACTTTAAATAAAGATCTCATAGCTCTCCAAACAGCTGAAATTGGGGTATAACTGTTGCACAATTCAATACAGTCGTATCGTAATATTATAGTAGTGGGAATATCCACCCTTTGCTTGGATGACACTAATGAGATGTAGTGACTGAGACTATAAACTACAGCGGCTTTAAAACATACCATACATTAACAGTTTCTGAGATGCTGTTGCCACCCTTCACCCAGTATCCTGTTATCATGCCCTTCACGTCCTTCACCCATGATGGTGGTTTTACACTCTGCTACAACTGACTGGTGTGCTCACTTATTTATACATGCAGTAAACACAGTCACATGACATTTGATGTCCGGCCCGAGTTCATTCCAAACCAGGAGTGGAAATGTTTGCTACACTACAGGTGCACCCGGACCATGGTCAGAACCAAGGATCATGTTTGTTACTTTGTATATATTTGGTCTGGTTAGGTTTGTTTTCAAACGAGCGCACCAAAGACTTTTAGTCTGACACACCTACGTCCTGTCTTCATCACTTATGTGTGGTGCTTCTTCCTACACTCAACACTGATTGGTTTGTAGAATGATGTGTGTCTGAGTCCAAAAATATATTAAACATGTCGTCTCCTCCTCGCTCCATGTGCTACCACAGCTCATTTTTGCTGCTGTTCCAGGTATTTTACTTTTGTTATTGTTGTTGAATGTTGTTGAACGCCTGCATCAACTTCCTGTATTTGGTCTGAACGTCCGAACCTTCTATAAAAGTGTTTTCACACTGCACACAAACCGGACCATGATTCAGTAGATCCGGACCGAGACCACCTCTTTTGGTGGGACCAAATTTTGCTCTATTGGTCCGGACCGTGGTTCGAGGCCCCTTTCACACCTGCTATTTTGGTTCGGACCAAACTGAAAAGTCTGAAAGTCCAGACCAAACAATGTATATGTGAAAGCACCCTAAGAGTAAACATGTACCACTCAAATGATGCTCTCTAATGTCTCTGGAGATTTAATAGAGATTCTAGGTACATGAGATACCCAAATAAACATTATAAGTCATTCACAGCATTGAAAGTGAGACTCTTATTGCTATATGAGAAATGGTTGAGTCCATATTAAGACTGCAGTCTTTAGTAAAGATGACTTTGGGGCTGTGGATTCAGTGATTTAGGGAGTCCATCTTGAATATAAATTCAGTGAATCATATTTGATAAACCAGTAAATAAAACCAGAGGGTGTTCTTGGCAGTGGATGTCTGACCTCTACTGTGTTTACTGGATGTAATGTTTAATGGTCCAGCACGGTCAAGGCCACATTTTTAGAAAGGCCATATTGCTCCAAGCCTGAAATTGCCGTACTGTAGTATCAGGGAAGCAGACGACTTCCATTCCTCCGAGCCGTGTGATCTTTTGACTTTAATTTGTTGATGGGGAATTAATGTTTTTTTCCAATTAATATCCCACATTACTTTAGTTAATATTACAGCTGCGGGCCGGTAGCGTAAGTTATGCTCCGCATAGTGCTTTTCAATTCATTTCCTCAAATTTTAGTCACACTGATGATGCACAAAGAGTCTTTCAGAGCAGGTTAAGAATAGAATACCTGCAGGAAGCACATCTAGCGTACAAATAGATGCATTTCCTCAACGCGTTGAAATACATAAAGCAAATAGACAAACAGGCCCAATTAGCCTGCAAATGAACAGTAATTACATTACATTAAACATGACTCTTAGTGTTTGTATGAGGCTACACAATCACAAAGATGGCAACAGTTAATGCAATAAATCAAATTTACAGCAAAGTATATTCAGTTGCACACACACAGGTTGCATCTATTTCTAGTCAGCTGCTCATGAATAATTCATAAACGCACTTAAATATTCACCATAAACAAGCTGCGAATAACTGCTTGTGTTTATTATTACCAGCAAACTTTTCAATAAGTGACTGTGCGACCCTTCCTCGTCATTTCCTCGCAATAAACAACTAATTGGGCCACTTTGATAAATATTCAACAAACACTGTGTGGAGCCTCTGTGGAGAACATAAAGAGCCTCAAAGGAACGTTTGATAAAAGGGAACAAACGTTCTGTTCAAATAGCTGCTCATTGGGAGCTGAAATGGTTTGAACTCGGATACCATCACAACTCATATAATAGATGTTTAAATGTTTGTGGACACCCCTTCTAATCAGCTGCTTGACACAGATGTACAAATGCACACAGCTTGTCTAGTCCCTGTAGAAGTTCTGCCAATAGAACAGGAATAAACATCAACCTGCTGGCACCACGTCTAATGCCAGGTGGGCTAGAGGGGCAGCGTTGAGCTCTGGAGCAGTGGAGCTGTTTATTCAGTACTTTTGAGTTGAGGATGATGGGGTGGTGAGCACGTGTCCCAAAACTTTGTCCATGTAGTGTATCATTCATATATTTTAAAGACATTATTTTTTATATTTTAAAAATAACTGATTAATATTTAATTATATATATATATATATATATATATACAGACTCTGTATCTGAGAAATCACTCTTAACTAAAAAGTTAAGTACCAGATTTCGTTTTGGACAGAGACCATCCAGGAGACCAGTGATCTGGTCCAAGTCTAACAGACCTGATTCCTTCTGCCAGGTCAGCTGCTAATGTCATTAATGTCAACAGATGGGATCAGTTATGTGAGATCAGGTGTAGAATGAAGCTGCTTTTGTTAAACAGTGACAAAACAGGACGAAAGACAGATAAACAGAGGTTACTATAAAGAACTGTGGCACACTGATTACTCTGTACCACACATCAGAGTAGATCTTCCTCTCTGGCATCAGTGGTCCATGTGGCACCACTGTAATGCTGTTGGGATCATGGTTTCTGAGATACTACCACCACCATGCATCACGCCTGGACATCAGTCACTTTGTCCACGATGATGGTTTTTACACTCTGCTAGTGTGCTCACTTATTTATACATGCAGTAAACTCTGTCACATGACATCTGTGGCCTCAGAGGTTGTCACAGGGCCCTAAACACACTGTCTGGGCCTTTGTTCTTGAGTGCGGTGTGTTTAATGTGCCCTCTGAGGTGGGGGGTGAAGGCTGGACACATGGACACTTGGGGCCCCACGTGCGGTGCGTGATCCGGCCCTGGGCAGGCAGGCAGGAGACTTGTGAGTAGGCGAGGCTAAACTGTAGTGAGGAGGGTCCATGTGCATATGTTCAGTGACATCACTAAAACGATTAATTCTGCACTTTATTAGCCAATCAGAATCTTTTATTTGTCCCAGGCTACAATAGAAGATCAGGCACATAACAGCCAGCCGATGAGCTGAAAGTCAAAGGTCGGAGACTGAAATAGATTAGGCTGTTTTAAATTAGAGGTGGTGATCATGTGAACTGACTGAGGGGGTATCAGGACATTTTAGCAGCTCCATTTACAGCTCTAAATATCACCTTCTGCTGCTTTGTGGAGTCCACGTACAGTGTGTGATGTGGGCCCGTTGTGTGTGTCTGATTGATCATGTTTATGTGTAATAACTCTCTGGGCTTCCTTATGGATGTGAAAGCTGGATAATAAAAAGGTGGACAGGAAGAATACTGATGTCTCTGAACTTTGGTGTTGGAGACTTCTGAGAGAAGCCTGGATAGATAAATGGATCCAAATCAAGGCTCAGGTTTCACTAGAAGTCTAGATAATCAAAGTGAAGATGTCTTATTGTGGACACATTATGAGAAGAACCAGTTCACGGTTCTGCTGGAACAGTTAAAGATAAACGAGGAAGAGGACCAGCAACATAATGGATGGGTACAATCAGAGGAAAACTGAAGATCTAAACAAAAGACAGGATGATCTGGAGAAACACCACCCATATGAGAGATGATGATGATGATGATGATGATGATTATGATTATTATTATTATTATTATTGTTGTTGTTGTTGTTGTTATTATTATTATTGTTGTTGTTATTGTTGTTATTATTATGATTGTTGTTGTTGTTATTATTATTATTATTATTATTGTTGTTGTTGTTATTGCTGTTGTTATTATTATTATTATTATTATTATTATTATTATTATTATTGTTGTTGTTGTTGTTGTTGTTGTTGTTGTTATTATTGTTATTATTATTATTGTTGTTGTTGTTGTTGTTGTTATTGTTATTATTATTGTTGTTATTATTATTATATTGTTGTTGTTGTTGTTGTTATTGTTATTATTATTATTGTTGTTGTTGTTGTTGTTGTTGTTGTTGTTATTATTATTATTATTATTATTATTTTATTACCCTTATATTACTATTATTATTATTATTAATAATAATAATAATAATAATAATAATAATAATAATAATAATAATAATAATATAAGGGTAATAAAATAATAATAATAATAATAATAACAATAAGGATGCTTAAATAACTTTGGGAAAAGGACCACACCTGAAATATGTCATCAACCAGCACCTGACACACCTGAAACCTCCTATCCACCAATTAAGAACCATATAAACTCTTTCAAATAACCATTTTCACAGCCCACCTCCATCCCAGTCTCCCTCTCTCTCATACACCCCTCATTTAAACAGGGGTTCAGCTTCACAGCACATCTCAGAAGACCTCCAGCTCAATATAACTCAGGGTGCCCTCCCCTGCTTTCCACTCTATTAGATGCAGTCTGCACTCTTGAAGTCCCAGTCATATCTCATTCCTCATTATCTGTCTAGTTTTGAAAGGCCTAAATACTTCACATCCTCTTGGTTAATGTTCAAACTTGACCACCCGTCACCACTGGCATTGTCATACAGCAGTGGCCACTTCATTAGGTACACATAGCTTGTATCTACACTCACTGAGCATACAGGTGCACTTTGTAATTCATCTGTTTATACTTTATTCACTCTGTTTTCAAATGATCAGGACCATCACAGAGCTGGGAGATCATTCTCAGCACTGCAGTGACGCTGATGTGGTGGTGGTGTGTTAGTGTGTGTTGATCAGACACAACAGAGCTCTGCTGTGTCTGACCTGCTCTAACACACCACCACCACGTCAGTGTCCCTGAGAGTGGTCCTGTGAGGGTCCTCGCTATTGAAGAACAGGGTGAATAAAGTAAATAGAGAAACAGATGTACTACAGTCTGTATAAAGTGCACCGCCATGGTCAGTGCAGCTAAAACGAGTGGAGATACAAGGTGTGTGTACCTAATGAAGTAGTCAGTGAGTGTAAGTGTGTCATAGATTATAAACACAGGCCTGGATTTGTAAGCAGGGGAACCATTCATCTTCACGATAGCAGTGTGGTGGTGGGTGACCTCCTGAATTCTGGATAATTGCTATTATTTATATCTGCTCACTTTTATCAACTCCTACCTTCAACTCAGCGACTAACTTTACTCTCCTTCGTTCATCATCGCTCAGCTTCTGCTGTTGTTCAGAGAGAATTTGGGTGGAGGCACAGCAGTGATGCTGGCATGGTGCTGATGCTGGTGAGCCAAACGGAGAGCTAACGTCAGCAGATTAGCTACACCACCCAGAGATGTAGTGCTGCAGCTGCAGACATACAGTGGACAGGTGGGGTCATCTTCTCCATCATGCTCTACGCTGTACAGCATCTCCGGTCATGTTTTCTTAAAGCAATTTCCCAGAGTCCAACATAATTACATACACTGAATATGATGGAGGGTATGCGGAGACGCACTCTTTGGTGAGGTCAAAAGGTCACGTGAGGCAGACATACAGACTGGGCTTCAGCCTGAGGCCGCCGAGGAAAATGATGTAGATTTGAAATATAACACAATTCAAATAAGTACAAATAGTCACTAAAGCAATAGATGGAGATTTTCACTGAGTCACCGCATTAGATCCCAGCCTCGACTAGAGGCAGCAGCTTGAGACGCAGGGAGGGAGTCGGGTTTGAGCTATTGAAATGTTTTATTGCAGTCTTAAATGGCTATTTATGGGCAGCATCTACAAAAACAAATACAACACCACTGATTTTATACATCAACAACACTTTAGAGCAATAATTGCATTTTAACAATGTTCAGGTTAACGCAATCATCATCACGATTTAATGAGTTTAAGTTAAAATGAACACATCCTTTAGCTTATTTAACTGTCTGGGGTAGACAAACACAACAGCACGTCAGATCAGATCCTCCTCACTGTTTCTGTTTCCTTTTTAACAGTCCACTGGATTTTCCATCTCAGTCTCAGGGTTTTTATACAGCAGCTGCACGAAATAAACGCACAAGAACCCTTCAAATGATCAGAAAATGTGCTTTATGATTTGTAATATACAGTCATGTGCAGAAACGAGGACAAACCCCACATAAAAATATACATTTTAACAACACAGAGGTTCAAGTCATACACCTAAACACTTACATTGACTTCCTGTAGATTGTAGTTTTATAAAAATATGCAATTTCTTGGAATAAATTAGGACACTTGCACATTTATTCCCATTTAAAATGGCTAAAATGACACACAGGTGCACATAATTACAACATCATTACTAAGTGATGTGAAGGAGGTTTGCCTCAGAACTCAGACTTTTAGTTTGGTGAAGTGAGAGTGAGCACCATGGTGAGATCGAAAGAGCTGTCTGAGGCCAACAGAAGGAAGAGTGTAGCAGCTTATGAGTTTAGTAAGTAAAGATCTGAAAATAATGTAAAACTGGGGCCCCGAGTGGCTCAGCAGACTAAGACGCTGACACACTTCAAATCCCAGTCGTGCTGTTTGCCATCAACAACCGGAGCCCAAGAGAACAAAGTTGGCAGTGCTCTCTCTGGGCGGGTAGATGGCGCTCTCACTCTCGCTAACACTCTCACATTGTAATGTCTGCTGGCTCAGGTGTCTGCTGATTGGTCCATTCAGAGCTGGGAATCCTGCGCTTTCCTCCGAGCGCATTGGCTCCCCAGTGACGGTGTATCAGCGGTAGGTAGAAAAGAGGTGGTGGCTGCGTCACATGCAGTGGAGGAGGTCCTTGTCTTCACCCTCCAAGAGTCAAGGACAGTGCAAAGTGATGTGGAGCCCCCTAGTGGAAGGAATGAGTTAATTGGCTACTACCACATTGGGAACGGGATAAAAATTGGCAAAAAATTTATAAAAAGAAAATATATAGAAAGAAATCAATATATAAACATTTACTAAAAAACTATGGAACATTTAATGGGGTGTCCTAATTTTTTCACGTGACTGTATATACAATTTAGAAGAGGTATCACACTGATGATGAAATCTCAACGATGTATCAAATATGATACGAAATATATAAAAGTAAATAAGAAAAAAAACAAAAGTACAAAATCTGATTCGTCTTTCACACATTTTTTGTTTGCATCATATTTGATACATCCAGAATCCTTTGCTCAAAACATGATGTCAGCACTAGATTCTGGATGTATCAGATATGATACAAAAAAAACTCATAAATTAAGTGAATTATTTAATTTATTTACTTATTTGTAAATGGTCAGAGAGTCAAGTAAACAAAGCATTAAAGTTTATTAAATCATTTGATGGTCCAGGCTTCACAGGGTTAGGAAGATGTGCAATAAATGCCCGCGAAGAGTTAATTTAATTTTATTGGCTACCAGTTAATCTGGAGATAACAGGGTTGAGTTCAACTCCAACAAAATGTTGCAAAATATGTATTTAAATGGAAACTGTGGTGCGTTTTGTTGTGCCAAGCTGAGACGGCCATACTTGATGTTCTTTTCTAAGAGTTTTCAGAAGAAATGGGTTGTAATACATGTTTAATACTTCAGAATGTGCTTGATGTTACAGTCAGTGCCAGAACAGAGGACTTCATTAGGATCTTTATTTACATTTTAGGCTTCATTCACTGTAAATGACTCTTAGAACCCACCGTGCACGCTGCCTGTTTTAATACACCGAGGTTTGTATGTATTTTCTACATTTTTCTCAGCTCTACGATGTTTGAACACTGCTGTATGATGCAGCACATTCTTAGCCCGGGGCGATCTCATAGCCGTGAAGTTAGCTGACATTAAAGCAATAAAATCTCGGTGTGAAGACAGAACACATTGTGGTGCTCCAGCCTCGATAATTTAATTAGGAATCTTATTTCTTATCCTGTGTCTCGTGTCTCTGAGAGGTGTTTCCTGAAGGATGGAGGAAATCAGGCTTTGGCGGATAGGTTGGGAAGTTGCGGACAGTTTCCGGTGTCAGGAAAAGCTAAATAAATGCTTCTTCATAACCGGAGATTATGTGCTTTCTGTTCTGGGATTCTGCAGCCATTTATCCCTTTGGCTATTCCAGGCCATCAGCGGGTCTGAAAACCCAGTGAAATGAGCAGCTTACCAATAGCTCCCTCTCTCTCTCACACACACACACACACACACACACACATAAATACCCAGGTGTGTGTGTGCTGGTGCCAAATGAAGGTAGGCAGACTGTCAAAGTGAGAGAGAGAAAGAAAGAAACCCAAAAGGGAGAGAAATGACGCAGACGAGGCTTCTGCAACAGATGGATGCCAACATTAGACACATTTGAGAACAGAAGCGAACCATCTGATTTAAAAGTGTTTATATTAATATTGCAACAAGACACTCCTCTCTCCGAAATTAAAACTACAACCCCAATTCCCCAAAAAACTGGGACGCTGTGTAAAATGTAAATAAACACAGAAGGTAATGATTTACAAATCTCACAGAGCCACTTTCTACAGAACTCATCAGATGCTGGAAGTTTAATAAAAAATATTAAATCGTTTAGAAGCAAAACATCTCAAAAATGTTGAGACAGAGACATGTTTACCGTTTTTTTTTGGTGCCCATTTTCTCCCGTTCCTAATGTGGTAGTAGCCAATTAACCCATCTGGTCCACTAGGGGGCTCTCCTCAACACTTTGCACTGTCCCTGACTCTAGGAGGGTGAAGACAAGCACAAGCCTCCTCTGTTACGTGTGATACAGCCACCATCTCTTTTCTAACTACCGCTGATACACCGTCACTGGGGAGCCAACACACTCGGAGGAAAGCGCAGGATTCCCAGCTCTGAATGGACCAATCAGTAGATGCCTGAGCCAGCGGACATTGTAGTGTGTGAGTGATAGAGAGAGTGAGAGCGCCATCTACCCACCCAGAGAGAGCACTGCCAGAGCTCCGCCTACGCAGGTCACACACTGTGCGTGGGGCCCCAAGTGTCCGTGGGGGCACCACTTAAGACTCCCCCACCTCGGAAAGGCAAATTGCGCCACCCATGAACATCGTCACAGGCTGACTTCTTAAATGGTTTAAGCAACCATTTGGTTATTATCTTTAACGATCACTTTGCTGTCTGTGAGGTGCACATGAGACATGAGACTTTACAACCAGCCAATAAACTCACAGTTTAAACCCAAACTATCCGCTGCAACAGACTCTTACTCTGAGTACGTCGCTCTCTGATGTCCAAAATATTCTGGATTTTTCCAGAACATCCAGATGGCCAGTCCATCTCTGCACAGGCGGTCTGAGCGATGCTAACAAATGTATCTTCCATTATTTGTTAGCCTTGTAGTTCTAGAGCAACACTGAAGAACCATTTTTTATAGATAACAGCATATCATACAGTGTCAAAATCCACATAAACACGTCGGTTTGATTTACGTTTGTGATGGTTTTACACTCTGGCTTACCGGCATTGACTTCTTAGCTACATTAGCTTCAGGGAAAGGACCAGTGAACTTCAGAAACCAAACATTTATTCTAAAATGTGGATAAAACACAAATATGAGACATATGCCTGGTCCTGTCCTGAAGCCCTGAGTCATTAACAGGCTTTTTAGTTGGAGGTGGTCCTCTCACACACATAATTAGAAAGTAAATATTTGGCGTGAAACAGAGTTCATTAAAAGTCTGAGTCCTCTCAGCCGAGACAATAAGGCTCTCCTGGGTCTTCAGGTGCACGTCAGTGTGTAAACTCTGCTTTGACCAAATCCTTAATATAGCATCAAAGTGTTTATACACAAATATTCTCTCAGCACGTCGCGCGGCCTCAGCTAACAAACAGCAGAAACTCTGATACAGTACAGAAAATATCAGCTGAATAACTCAGTGTGTGTGTGTGTGTGTGTGTGTGTGTGTGTGTGTGTGTGTGTGTGTGTGAGTGTGTGTGTGTGTGTGGACTTAACTTTTGTAAAGCTGGACTTTACATGTTTTGGAAATTCATCAAGAAAAGAGAGCAGTGAATGTATATCTCTCTAAGTCTCCCTCTCTCTCTCTCCATCTCTCTATACTTCTCTCTCTGTTTCTCTCTCTCTATCTCTTTCTGTATTTCTTTTTTTCTCTGTGTCTCTCTACCTCTCTGTATCTCTCTCTCCCTCTCTCCATCATCTCATTCTCCTTCTCTCTCTCTGTGTCTCTCTCTCTCTCTGTCTCTCTCTCTCTCCCTCTCCCTCTCTCCCTCTCTCCATCATCTCATTCTCTGTCTCTCCATCTCTCCATCATTTCATTCTCCTTCTCTCTCTCCCTCTCTCCCTCTCTC
>BRDA01020113.1:0-19468 GCA_036984385.1 Crenuchus spilurus
AGAGAGAGAGAGAGAGACACTGGTTAGGATTTAATTTTGTAATTTTTATATTAGTGAGGTGAAAAGGTATTCTAGGTTAAATATCTTCGTACATAAGGTTCAGTCAGTGGTTCGTGGCTATTGGACTTCCCTCACTTTTAATTTCCAAGTAGGTTCATGAAACTGAGTGCTGTTTCTGAAGAACAGAAGCCTTAGGTGTGCATCATGTCAGAGTCAGCAGCAGCTCTGCCTGTGGGGAAACAGAACTAGAAACAACCAAGAGTTACATCACTCTGGAGCAATCTACACCTTCTTCCAAACTGCACTAACCTAGTCTCTCTAAAGACTCTGACCAACTGCCCTATTTCACTAAACCCCACTTAATAACTACAGGAAATGAAATGTAGGCGCTCCTCAAATTACCCAATCAATGCAATGAAGTCAAGGAGACGGTGCTAATTAAATGAAAGCATGAGAGCTCTTGGCATTATTGATGAGGCTCAGCACTCGTCTCCATATTTCTGCTGTCACTTAGCCACGGTGTGAGCTATCGGGGCGGGAATGGGGAAAGAGCAGCTAAGCTATGCCACTGCACAAGCTTAATTCAGCGAAACTAACGGTAATTGAAGGAGCTACTCGTCCTGTCGTAAACTGAGGATATCTTTGTCATTTATTAATGGCGGCAGAATCTTGGGCCACAGTCACAAATAAGCACTGTAATGGACAGACACAGCTCGGGAGGAAGTGTGTGGCATGATTTCGATACTAGCTTTGGGAAAATGATTATGCTGACTGAAACCAGACCAATATGAACTTTGTGCTACCAATATCGACTTTAAGGAGCCAGATACTACATGGCAAAAATGAAACAAATCCCAATCATTTTAGTTAAACAAAGCTTTACTGAGTGATAGGGTTGCTTTTGAATTGATTCAAGTCAAATAAATGACAACTGTTCACTGAGGAAGTTCATGAAAATGAGTCAATTGATTATTTTGGTCTCTCACCATTCAAAGAAATAGCAGTCTGGTCTAATAACACTGCAAAGATGGCAACAAAGTATAAAGGCAAGTCAAGTGCAATAATGTCCACTGTATACAATAACTTATACAATATCTTATAAGTGGTACAATGATAAGAATTTTGATGTGCATCAATTTTGTCATTTTTGTAACTTTATACAGTGGAATTTCTGTTTTCATCATTAATCTAAAGTGCCCACAAATGTACATGAATGATAACTGAAGCAATATTTCCCATAAGAAAAAAATGTAAATCCAATAAATCTGTTCTAGACACTCCAAAATATTAATAAAAAATACATTTTATATAGAATAACTATAGTTTATACAGAACACTATGAGAAATAAATACAAAAGACTAATGAAATAGATAAATGAACATTTAACATTACTCTTATGGGTTTGCGCTCTGTTTTAGAGCGTGCCGGTGTGGTCCATCCTTTGTTTTGCACACCTGTTCTCTGCCGCTATTTGTTTTCACACCATTTTCAGGTGCTTTAGTGTGATGTGTTTTAGTTTGTTTTGAGCATTGTCAATGAGAAATAATGAGAAACAAAGCCAGAATGAAGCTGTGGGTGAGTGAGGAGCATGAGTGGATGCTTTGTTTTCGCAAAATTAGCAGCTAGTCACATGGGCATGTGGACGAAAACCACATGGATGTAGAATAAATGGGACAAAATTTTCCCAGAAAAAGTTGACAATAAACAAATTGTATGATAGCCAAGGTTTCACTGTACTTATATTTAGATGTATTAATGCTTTTTCAGATATTTATTATGTACACATTCTGCAAAACAAAATGTATTCAATTTTAATTTGATTGTACTACTGTGCAATGAAAATAAAGCTTTCTATTTTTAATGGAGTTGGTTTATGTTCTGATCTATGAATGAATGAATGATTGTTACACTTATATAGTGCTTTTCTAGATACCCAAGGACGCTTTTCAATCAACACACTCCATTTACACACACTCAACCACAAACACACACACCGGCGAGAAGCGGCAGCCAGTCGTGCACAGCGTACTCTCAACCGGAAGCGACCGTCCACCTGGAGGACTGCATCGAGCACTAGGGGGATCACCCAGGACAGAGTGCCAACTATATCTGGGCAAACATACATACATTCATACACAGACATACACACACACACACACCAGGGTAATTTTTAGAGTAGCCAATTCACCTGATCTCCATCTATGAACATAAACAAATATTTGTGGACATTTCCACTGCAGATAGCCTGAAGGCCCTAAAGATAATAGTTGAGGTAAAAAAAAAGTTTTAATAGAAAATGAATAAATATTACACAAATAAGAGAATAAATTATACGTTTTGATCCATATGATGATATGACACAAACATTCAGGTTCATAAAAAAAACTATATAACCCTACAAATATGCTCAAGCTGTAGTCATTACAAACATCACTCTGATAAACTAATTCAATTCAAACAATTAACAAACTCCTGCACACAAGCAATATAATACAGAAGGTTCTACATTGACACAGATTCAAAAAATAATATCTCTCAAGGAGGTGAAGCCAACACTCACTGTAGACTCACTGTAGAGTGTAAATAATAAACGTTTATGATTGCTGCCTTATGACAAACCCGTATCTAATGATATCTGATCATTCAATGGAAACAGGTCAGATAAACCTTCACAGGTAAAATAGCTATGGATTTATTATATTTCTTATTTCTATACAGTCATCAGGAAGAAATGTTCAACACAAAGCAAGCCTTGGAGACAATGTGCATGTAAAACCCTTGTTCCTGGTGTTGCACCAATTAGAAATGAATGATTCAGTTATGGAGAAGCAGCTGTGAGGTTCTTTCCCACCACTCATAAATCTCTGCCTCTGTATGCCTTTGTCAGGTTGTTTCTCGGCATCCGTGGAGACCTAATTTGACAATGCTGGAGAATTAGATATTGTGACAAGTGCGTTCCTCTTCATGACAAGAGAAGTTGGGTCCTTGTGCAGATTACAGAGCTGCTTTGGTTGGGAAGCTGCAGTAAACCCTCACTAACAGCAGCCTCAGCCTTCTCTCCAAAGAACACGAACCATCAGACTGCCTCAGTGCTGTCTCCAGCAGATCTCACAAACTACACCTCTGTGTCTGCTGTCTCCAAAACAGCATTCTTTACGCTGCAATGATCACAGTTTTATATGCAGATGAATGACAATAATAGTTCTGGGAAGAATATAGATGTTTCTACAACTAATCTCACAATGTTCCATAAACTACAAAGTCTTCTGGGGAAGTTCATCCTTATTTGTCTTCACTGACAGGCTCTAATACCACTGATGTGTGTCTTCATGCGATCTATGAAATCATTCCAAGAGGCTGAGAGCACCTCTATGCATGTTGGCAGCTTTGAAGCAGCAGATTGCTCCCTTAAGGACAAGTTTCACTGCAACAGCAGAGCTGGGCTGAATCAGAGATAATGCAGCACAAAAGTCTGTGCTGAACAAATTGGTGCATTGATTTGACTTCAGATTCAGATGTGCATAACATTTCCACAGTAATTAAATATATTACATCATTTCAGTTTCATTAATGTTGATCAGTGATTTCATGAAATACATTTTATTCATCTCCAAACAACCCAACATGTTTTTGTTTGTAACCTTTAATGCTACATTTTGAAATTTTTTTTAACTGTCTATATTTCAGGGGCCCTGCTTGACTCAGTAGGCTAAGATGCTATGCTGACACTATGACCAGAGGATCGTGAGTTCGAATCCCGGTCATGCTGTTTGCCATCAACAGCCGGGGCCCAAGAGAACAAAAATTGACCGTGCACTCTCTGGGTGGGTAGATGGCACTCTCACTCTCCCTATCACTCTCACACTGCAATGTCTGCTGGCTCAGGTGTCTACTGATTGGTCCATTTGGAGCTGGGAATCCTGCGCTTTCCTCCAAGCGCATTGGCTCCCCAGTGACAAAGTATCAGCAGTTGTTCGAAAAGAGGCGATGGCCATATCACACGCAATGGAGGAGGCTTGTGTTTGTCTTCACCCTCCTCGAGTCAGGGACAGTGCAAAAAGTGATGGGGAGAAGCCTAACAGATGGGATGGGCTAATTGGCTACTACTACCGTACATTGGGAAAGGGATAAAAATGGGCAAAAATTAATTAATAATAATAATAATAATAATAATAATAATAATAAGTTCATTAATTAAAATATTTCTACATTTCTAAGATTCCATAAACATGATTTTTTGAGAAATGCTTGTAGCCAGCACAAATAACTTGAGGTAACATTCTCTTTGGAAGTGTAAAAAGGATATCCAGTACATTACTGCATTAGTATTAGTATTTGCATTTCCATGTGACTCGTGTTATTTTGAAGTAAATCAAAGTAATCATCTTTTTTTCCATTTACATTGACTACATGTATGTAACAGACTTGGAGGGTGGAAGCATTATCGAGGGGTGGTGAGGGAGGGTGATTGGGTTGGGTGGGGTGAAATTTTCATAGGACCAGGGAATTACATTTCTAGGGTGATGGTGGCTTGGATGATGACTTTTTGTGCCATTTAAAGGGATATATGCGACAGCCTGAGATCGGGACCACATTTGTAAATCATGTTAACAGCTAACGCTAACAACAATGGATTACCAACAATTGTGTACACAAATTGATACCAAATCTACAAACCTGTAATTAACTCTGTGTCTGAAAGACAGTGCTCTCAACACTGCATTTCCTCACTTACACACAAACACTGGTGGAAATTCTATGGGAGTGATAATTGCCACCCTTGTAACAGAAGACAGTAAATATTTGCATTCTGCATGCTGACAAAAGGACGTGCTATGGCCGCCCCGTGCTTCCACATCGACTGCCAAGTGTGCCATCTGGCTAATAGCGGCATATTCTTGTGGAACGAGCAGATGCAAAAGAGTGAATGAGTGAGGAAGAAAGTGAAAGGATGAGTGATGGAGTGAGGAGAACAGTGGTGACTATTTTAACTTGCCAATGCAGACAACATAATCAATTACAAGCAAGCAAATAAGAAAAAAGCAATAAAAAACCATAATAATGCCCTGGCATAAGGTGCACTACATGACATCACCTTTTATGTGGGCATTAACAAGAGGAACACAGATATACCAGCACACTTTTTATGTTTCTGTATGTATCTGAGTGTCGTAGGGGTTTTGGCCTCTACAAGGAAAGGAGGCTATTCAAATGAATGAAGGCTATGCATTGAGAGGGGTAAAAATAACAAAGTAGCTTGTTTTTCCAGCACTGCAGCAACACAGAACAATGAACTTACATTATTCATATCACCAAACCTAAACTGTTGTGCTGGAACAATAGCACAGTCAACTTTCATGAGGTACCGGTATAGAAGTGGCTTTTATTCTTGTACCCATAACTGCGGTTACCCAGCAGACACAAGGTAATATTGAACAAAGGAAAAGATGGGGACATTAAATACAGTTATTATGAAGATGATTCCTGAGTAAAGGCAGTTCTGGTTCTGTTGCCATGACAACAGTGCATCTGGGAAGGTGCTGCAGAATTCGGAGCAGAGCCTTCAAAGTTAAAGGTTACAGAGCGGCCTATCGCAAGCCTGGACAGCAAACTCTATTGTAGGGTATCTGAATGTGCAGGGGTTAAAGAAGCCAATAAAGCACATGCAGACACTCTTATCTATGAATAAAAGTCATCATACGTGTTTTATTTAAGGTATGTTTGACCTCTGCAGTCACAGCGATAGCCAAGCTAAGAGGAGACACAGATCAATAGATGCAGGAAGGTAATGAATGCTGCTTTGGACAGATCTACATATGCACTGCACTCTTAAGAATAAAGGCTCCAGAGGCTCGCTGACACTATGGCCTGATGTTCACCGGTTCAAATCCCTACTCATGCTGCTTCTCCATCATAAGAACGCTAAGAGAGCAAAACTGGCTGTGCTTTCTCTGGGTGGGTAGATGGCGCTCTCTCCACATCACAATGCTGGCTGGCACAGGCAACTGTTAGCTGATGTATCTGAGCTGGGGATTCTGCGCTTTAAACCTAGTGAGTTGGCTGCCCAGCAATAATGCATCAGTGGCAGTTTGTAAAGAGGTGGTGACTGACATCAAAGGAGGCATGTGCTTGTCCTCACCTCCCCTAGTGCTGGAGCAAGTGATTGAGGAAGTCCTGGAGAATGGGTAATTGAACTGGCCATCCAAAATAAGTAAAAAAAAAAAAGAATAAAAGCATTTATGTCAACAAACTTAAAGAATACCAAAGTAGAAGAAAGACTTCATGTTAGATCGGAGTATCCCAATCGTTCAGACAAGGCAGAAAGACTTCTAATGCTGTTTCCCACAACATATCCGAGTGAAACTGCATTTACAGACCTCTGCTTGCAACTTTTCATTTCTCAACTGGACATTTATAACATTCCAGCCAACATCAGCCATCTCAATACACGATTCAGAAAAAAATTCTGTACATTTAGCCACTAAAACACGTAACATTTAGCCCAAAAAGTCACATTTTTAATAGAGGTATAATAATGTGTTGAACTCTAAAACTTCACATGAGATTTTAATGGGAATTACCATTATAGTAACAGTGGCTGAAACTGCCATCCCCTTATATATCCTACGCTAGTCAGTGCAGATGTCTTCAAAGCAGCAACAGAGAAAATGTCAGAACCATTTCACGGGCTCTGAGGAACATTAGACACAGAGATTTGCAATCACTGTTCAAGTTAAAATTTCAAGAGGGGGTCTGACACCTAAGGAATTCTCTTCTCAACACATCATTAGAAATCCTGCTCAGAATGCAGAACACAACAAAATACAAGAAAATAAAGGAAAAAAGAAAAGTTCCTGCCAGCATGCCATCTGTCACAAAAAAGACAAAAACCCATGCCAAAGTATACCACATAACAACAATAATCATTTTTAGTTAGAACTGTTTCTGAATTTTGTCTTCTTAACCATTTAATCCTGTTCTGGGTTGCAGTGAGACCCCTTAGCCCTTCAATAGGTACTATGCAGGGCATTACACTAATTTAACTGTAGCCAGGAAAGGGCATCAATCTATTGCTGGACACACACACACACACACACACACACACACAAGAACAATTTAGAGTACAGAATTCTACGAGGAAGGAAACCCACACATGGGAGATCATGGAGTTTCTGGTTTCATGTATTCTTTCTCTCTCTTTATCTATCTGTCTGTGCATACAGTACCAATCAAAAGTTTGAACACACCTTCTGGACATTCAGTGATTGTTAAATCATGAATAATGTTCTGCATTGTACATTAATACTAAAGTCATCCAAACTATGAATAAACACATCTGTAATTATTTAGTAAACAAAATATTGTTAAACAAACCAGAATATGTTTATATTTGACATTCTTCACAGTAGGCACCTCTTGCTTAGATGACAGCTTTCTTGGCATTTTCTCAGTCAGCTTTATGAGGTAGTCACCTGGAATGGCTTTCAGTTAACAGCTGTGTCTTGTCAAGAGTGAATTATTTGCATTTCTTGCCTCTTAATGTGTTTGAGACATCAGTTGTGTGTCTACTTTGAAGAATCTAAAATTTAAAACATGTTTTGGTTTGTTTAACACTTTTTAGTTTACTACACGATTCCTTATGTGTTCCTTCATAGTCTGAATGATCTCAGTATTAAATTTACAATCCAGGAAAAAAATAAACAATAAAAAAACAGTGAATGAGAATTGACTGGTACCATATATTGCTGCACTTTGCTGGCTGGATGGATTAAGCTGGATTTAGAAATAAATTATACATACATGCACAATACAAGTAACATTTCAAACCTTTTTTGTTTTACTGTTGATCAGTGAGACATGTAGCTCATGAACAAAAATGAGATATTAGAATATTTCTTTTTGCATTTGAGTAAATTATTATTCAAGCAACATCAACATTAAAACAAAAAAAGGCTTGAAATAGGTCACTTTACATCTAATAGATATTCAACATGAAAGTTTACCTTTTTGAATTAAATTATAAACACAAATTCTGTTTTTTTCCACATATTCTAATTTTTATGGATGCTAGTACTAGTACATGCAAGCTTCTTTTATTTAACATAAAGCAAAACTAAACTGATAAGGCATTTGTGAAGAGAAACCACAATGAACTTGAAGACTGTACACACTGCAAACTCTACATAAAATGACCTGATGATGGCACAACACACACAAATGACTATTTATACACAGCTAATAGTGTATAAATGGACCAGATGAAAAAAGTTGTAGTCAAGGCAACAAACAAGAAACAGGTGAAAATGATAAAGGGTGTGGTCTAGCACAGGCAGTGCAGCCAACACAATCTGAGTAACCACATCAACACAGTACGAGGCAGAGACCGAACCAGACCAAAACAGTAGACAAACTGGAACAATTCTGATTAATCACAGTCCTAGATGGGGTTCTGTGGATGTTTTGAATCAAAATGTAAATAACTTTGGCCAAAATAAGGCACAGCAACATTTCATCATATTATTTTGGGTTGTTCAAATGTACTTTAATATGTAATGGCCTAAGAAAGCATACAATATGTATCCCTAATAAATGTCATTTTTTAGAAGAAGTGGTAAAAAATCGATGTAACACATTTTAATTCCAAACAAATTCACTTTATTTCTATTGGTCCATTAATGACGAAAATGTTCACGCAAGGAAAAGTGCAGCTGATGCTTTCAAACAGTATGCAAAAACAAGGAAAACAATGACAGCTATGATATATTACAGGGTGTAATAATCGCAATATGAAGCAATTTATTCACAATATGGTATTCTAGCCATATGGTGCAGAGCTATCACACACACACACACACAAACACACACACTTGCAGACATGCTTCTCTTGCTAGAAAGAACAATATACGCACTGTTCCCAGTGGTGCTCACGTGACTGTTTACCAGAGAAGAATGCATATAGATGGAAGAATGATGGAGGCCGAGGAAAACTACTTTATCTCCTCTGAGGGAATCCGGTCAAGGGCAGGTAATTTTAGATCTGTATGGCAAAGTGACGTGCTCTGTCAGAGTTAAAAATGCACATTTCAGGATAACAGTTGTTTCAGAAATTCATGGCTGAAGCTGTTGTTTTTTAAATTTCATTTCCACTTAAACTGCATAAACTGACCAATCCACATTCCACCCCGTGCCTTCACTGGTCATTTTAAGAGGTCCAGCTACCATACAGTGCACTGCAGAGTTACAGTTTCTAGCTTTTTTCTGCACAATGTAAGTGTCCATCAATAGAAAAGTACTACTGTAGGCCAACTATTGACTTGATACCATTTGAGAGGGAGTGTATGTCCTGGTATGAGTGTATCAAACAGCAGCCTTACTATAAACTGACCTCTGGTGAAAGGCTAAAGGATGATCAACACAAACCTGTACAGGTTAAAACATAGGAAATCCTGGTTTGTCCCTTCACTTATTATTATTATTATTATTATTATTATTATAACAATAATAATAATAATAACAATATTCAATGACTGGAACAAGTCTATTATTTTTATTGTGGAAAAAAAGTATATAAACACTATATGACCAAGGAATACTTCTATAATGTGGCTCTGTTAAAATTTTTACTATATTTCCGATCATCCATCCTGAATTTTAACCTGTATACTGGATGTAACTGTAAATCATCCAATACCACAAATAACATTTAACATTCTGAGTTGAATTCCATTAAATATTATACTCTCTTTGTAATTAAACATGCATCTACATCTAGAAGTACTGACAATCAGAAAAGCATACTTTGCCTTGATAATCATGTCATTATATTTCCATAATAGTCATATTTTATACAGGTGTTTCTAATAAAGTGGGCAATACATGCAGGCCCTGTCATACCTGGTTCTGCACCTACACAATTCTCATAAAATACCCAAAAGTGAACTTAATAAACTGGCAGCTCAGTGCAGTATAATTCCTCAGCTATTTCCACAAGACCTCCAATCTAATCTAAACATCATATCTCATCTTGAGCTCATATCTCAAGCTCAATATGTGACAATTACTGGCCTATGACATCTCTCCTCAGGAATCGGAGAGAGTGAGAGAAGGAGATAAAGAGAAAAGAGAAAAGGAGAGCCACTTATCACTGAGCTGACGATTCTGCCAATCACATTAGCCTGACAGAGAGAGGATAAGCACATTTTTAAACAGAATATTGAATTAGTAGAGAAAAAGGAGGGGATGTACATCTCACAATCCTCTCCGATACAATTTCTTTCCCCCACAAAGAATTTGCCTACAAAGCGTGTCCAGAGAGAGTAGTTCAGAGCCGGTCCAAATCCAGCAGTTACACACACACACACACACACACACACACACACACACACACACACACACACACACACACACACACACACACACACACACACACACTATCCACCTCTAATCTATCACTGCACACATACCAGCAATAGATTAACCAACATCTCAATCAATACTGAAAGCAATCAACAATTTATCCACCTAAATAGCCCACTTACAACAATTACAAACCAGTTACTAAACATGTGAACAGTTCAGTCCACAGAACATCAAATAGTATTTAAATTAGGTTTTGCCCCAAGAAAGACTGTTTTAAGGGGGGCACGGTGGCTTAGTGCTTAGCACGTTCAACTCTCAGCGCTGAGGTCTTAGGTTTGAGTCCACATCTGAGCAGAGTTTCTATGTTCTCCCCGTGTCTGCGTGGGTTTCCTCCGGGGTCTCCAGTTTCCTCCCACAGTGCAAAAACATGGAGATCAGATGAATTGGCTACTCTAAACATTACCCTGGTGTGTATATGAATGTGTATGTCTGTGTATGAATGTGTATATGCCCAGATATGGTTGGCACATTTTTTCTTCTCCTATATCCTTTTGGGAAGACAATATTCTGTTATAGCACTGATTACATGTGTGTGTGGTATTCAGCTTCAAGAAGCATCAGGTCACAAACTTCCAACTGGAGAGCTGCTGTATTTAACAAGAAATCAATGGCACTTGACTTCAATACCAACCACCATAAAACCCCTCACTCCCAGTCTCTTTCCCTCTCTCCTTCTCTCTCTCTCTTTCCATCTCTTTCTGTATCTCCGTGTCGCTCTCTCTCTCTCTCTCTCTCTCCATCTCTTTCTATCTCTCCATGTCAATCTCTCTGTCTCTCTTTCTCTTTCTCTTTTAAAGATGCCCATACACCAGCTGTTAACATGCATGTGCTTAATAAGAAAGTTTTGCACAAAGCATGCACAATTTCAGAAAACCTTTTTTTCATTTAGTATTTTTTTTGTAATCTGGGAATGTTCATACACAAATAAAAGATGAAACACATTTTCTCCTGATGACAGATTTCTAAATTAATTATTAGGGTGGTCCAAAATAAAAAAAAATCTAACTCCCACCCTCTACTGCTGGAATTAACAATGAGGTGAAAACATTTTCAGAATGATTTAATATTTAGGGTAATTAGGCTCAATGTAAGCAAAGTTTCTTATATAAGTGATTATTAGCAGTTTATACACACATCATAACAAAATTACAGAAACCAACAACAAACCATTTTATTACAATTAAATTGTTGAGTACAGCTGTGATGCTCACTATGACTGATGGAGTATGTGAGTCATCAAAAGCATCACAAACACTTGATCTGCAATTCAAAATGTGCAATGCAATGAATATTTAATAGCAAAGCATAAAAACAGAAAAAATCCATAAATGTTGAGGTTACAGAACGTAAACTAAACACAAACAGCATTTTTTGTTTACATGTTTACAATAACTGACCTTCTGTTAGTAAAAGTTGCATTTACAATACATTTGATTTCATTTGATTGAGCAGAACCCCAAAATATCAACTTTTTAAAAAAAAATACACTTTTGTTTATCCACAGTAGTAGCATCAAATGTAAGGGTGGGAGGAAAGATTAAAAAATATGCATAACCTGGACCACCCTAAGGAATTAAACAAGCCACGAATAGAACAAATTGGTGCATAAAAATAGTTTGCAAAACATCACACAAATTTGTATTCTCACAGTTCAGTTTCTATTCTGCTTTTCTAGACTTTGTTGACTAGGGACAGAAATTAGAGAGTCACCTCAACCACCACTAATGTGCAGCTTCCACTTGAATGATGCAAGAGCAGCCAGTTTGCACCAGAACTCTCACCACACATTAGCTCTTAGACAGAGAGGTGAGGATAAACTAAGTCAGGTTTTAAACATGAGCATGATTCGGAGGGTGAAGTGTAGCCAGGACATTAGGGTAACACCTCTACTGTTTTAGAGGGAAATGTCCAAGGACCGCGTTCTGACCTTGGAGAAACAGGACCTTGGTTTCTGTCTCATCTGAAAGACAGAACCCCTGATACAGTATAGTGTCCCCAACACAGCATTGGCGTTTTAGGATCCACACAGAATACAATTGCAATTCCTGCTGTTCCCAACAACACCACTTGTAGCGCCTACATGAGGTTTCTTTGGAAGTCTCCCATCCATGTAGTAACCAGAGCCAGACCTGCTTAACTGTTATGTTGTGCAGGTACTATGGCTGCTGGCAAATTGTGAGTACAAATGGTCATCAATTGTCAATGAGCACATCATGTGTCCACAATTCTTGACAGCCATAAAGAAATTATGTAAATAAAGGTCAATCACAGAACATTAACACATTATAAAACACATTTTTGAGGGAAAACTCATTATGTAACAACAAATAATGATTGAAAAATAAATCCTAAATAAGCATAATAGTGCAAATTGAAAGCAAATGTATGTGTTTCTGGAGGTTTTATGACTAAGGCCTATTGTCTCCAGTTCATCCGGCAGTCTAGCAAAGCATGAATGAAATATCAGTGTGTGTGGGTGTGAAACCTCTTTGATTCCTTCAATTTCACACACTACCTTCTTGACTGGGCTTGTCATGCTAAACCTGAACGAATCCATATTGGACAGCTTTGCACGGACACAAGCTGATACACACCGCTTCAGTGCAATGACACGCTTCACTGCACAGCACTGAGACCAGCACACACACACACACACACACACACAGTACACTTTCCAAAGGCTGCGTGCCACTCCAATTCCCATCCATCCATCAATCCATTCCTTCCTTCCACCTCCACAACCCTAACCAACCTGTTTTCTATTCTAATTAGCTAGTGGGAGTTTTCAGTATGACCTTGTTTAACTGCTTTGGAGTATTTTAACCCAAAACCAGTCACAGTTAGTGGTAAGAGGAAGTCAAAAAAATTGCTATCAGAAGATGCTGTGGGATCTTTCCACCACTGTGACTGCACACGGTTGTACACATGCTTTAGTGTAAGTACAAGCTGAAAAACACAACACAAAATCATTGGCATTATAATGATCAGGCCTTACAGGTTGATTTGATTTCAGAAACCACTAACTTTGCGAGGACAATCCAGAGCTAATGTAGGTGTACCAAGAATGCACTTCTCATACACTGAGGGCCTCCTAACAGCATAACTGATGGCCACTAATGCCAGAAGGGATACAGAGTGGAACAGAGCAATCAGCGCGCTATAGCAGACTAGTTAACCTCTAAAATGAACACAGGAGCAAAAAGGAACGTGTCAGCGATCAATATTGAGTGAACAGTGGTACATCTGGACCTGCAAATCAGATGCATGGTTAAGGTGATCCTAGTCTGAAATGACCATGTACTGTATATTGTGCAACCCTAATTCAGTTTTCTTTTGCCTTCATTTACATATGGTTCAAAATACCAAGAGAATACCCAAATAATTTCTAAGTCTAGGGTTTAAAATATGAATTCAAATTATTATTATAAACAGTACAATTCAGTGATGAACTCTTATACCTGCACAGTTGTACTGGGCTATTAAATTGACGATAATCACACAGACACAGCTGAAATGGGTTTTGCATTGCAGTTTATCATTTAAATGATAAATGTTCCATCTCTATCATGTAGCTCATTGCTCTATGGGTAGACACAGTTGGGTCAGGAGGACACAGAGAGAGAGTTATGATCACTGATCTGATTAAAGTGCAGTATCAGCACCTGCAGTGCAGATGGGACGACTCATTGATCTGAGAATGGCTCTGAATCCCTCTCTACTCATACACGTATGTACATCCTCTGAGAGCTGAAAAAAGGCTCTACCAATGACACCAAAGACAGAGGAGCTGAACGATGGTGCTCTGAACAGTACAGTACCATTTTCCCTGACATTCTTCATTTAATTCAGTTTTAATGGACAATTTAATGGATATAATAATGGGCAGTCACTTAGGGTCAAATTTCACTTTGAGCTCATAGAGAACTAGAGAAGATTTAACCAATTTACAGTCATGTATTCTTGACTAAAATCTGTTTTGGCATCTCTGCTTCATTCCCTAAATGAGTAAGGACTATTTCTCATCAGAAGCATTAAATCAGACTGAGTAGGCAGTACAGATGAGCACTGGCAAAATTATTATATTAGAGAATCCATAAATTAATGTAGGGTCGTAAGTTTACTGTTTTATGTGACTGACTTCAAGAGATTTTTAAAAATTCAGTAGCTCATTTGAAAGCGTTACATAATTCAATAACAGCAGAGTGAAATCTGTATACAACACTGTGTACTGATGAGGCTTCTTCTACCCTAAAAAAGAAGTGAGTTTTTCACATTTGAGGCTTTTTAACCTAGGTAGCTCAGTTTTATATTAATTGTTTTCATAATTTGTTAAAACTAATTAAAATAACAATGATCCCACCATTCCCATCGGACTCAAATCAATCAAAACAATATTACACATATTATACACACAACCCTTGGCTGGTGCAGACACAAATGTTCCTTGTAATGACCTTGTTGACATTCATGTTCATGAAAAGGCACTCAATGATAAATCATCTAGCTGCATTTCATGCATTAATCATATACTGTAAATGTATTCATCCGCTAGGTCAGGGCACTTTCTGAATGAGTGCTTCTGCTAGTCTTACTATGGATGCTACACCCCAAGTTGTTAAGCAACGGGCTTCAAGTAAATTCCAGTGACAACATTTCCCCCCAATAATTTACCAAAAATCATGAATTCATCTGATTAAAATTTGCATTGAATCACAGTCATTTGTGGAGAATTTTTTTTGCCAACCTTAGCGTAATTAGCCTAGTTAGCAATAAAGCCAAGTCTCTGGAAACTCATGTTTAAGAGTAGCAAAGTGTAATACACATACTCATAAGCTAATATGAGCAAAACTGTCACATTTTACAGTCCAGTTAAAACATAAAAGTAATGTTTCATTGAATGAAGGGACAAAACCTAACAAAGACCCCCCCCAAAAAAACTGGCTCCCTGACAGATTAATTGAGTACTTGTGTACCTGTGTATCTCTAACAGGAAGAAGTTATTTACATGAACATCATTTGCACTGCAAGGGTAGTGATTAGAAAGGGATGGATGAAAAGCATAGATGGAACATAAAATTGTACACAGAAAAAAATTTATTCAATATGACAAATGTGTTATGATGCTGAAAATGTAAGCATTTTAGCATTTCATACAGTTCCCTGCACAATTATTGGCATCCTATGAAACAAACTTAACATTTACATTTTTTTTTTGATTGATTGATTAATTAATTGCATGACTAATTCTGGACAGAAGTGCAGGTTGCAAAAAAGTATCAACTCAAGAACAATGAACCATCTATTACCACCACTCCACTGCCTATAGCTCAGATCTAGCCCTCAAAGCACAATGGGGCAGCCATCATACTGCAACAGCAGAGAAAATGCTGCTGGCATCTATAACGAGATTTCAGTCCTAAGGTTGTAAATGAATCCCCCCTGCTGAGCCTTGCAAGCTTCCTGCCACCAAATCCATCCTAATTGTGTCACATGTACATCCATTTGTCAGGCGCATAATCAGTAATGCGTTTATCAGAAAGGCCAAGCTGGTGTGAAGGATGCAGAGGAAACACAAAGAGTTATTACTTTGTGATCCCCAAACGAGATTTAAAGAGGATAAACAGAAAGTCAGCAGGCAGAACAGGAGCGATGAATAGATATGCAGGAACAAATTAACCCTAATTATTGTTCTTATTTTTCTTCATATGGTCTGGACTTGCATCAGTGGTGTAACCTAGTCCTTCTGACTCATATTTGCAGAATATTGTAAGGATTAATTTTCAATTCCATTAGGTTCATTAGGACTGACAGAATTTGCACTCCCATTTCAGATATCATGATATCATACAATGACATAAATCTCTTATGTGTTACTTTGCCTTTATAATGGAGTCTATAAAGTGTCGGAAGAGGCAAGGGAGGCTCAGCCTCATAAATGTGCTCTAAATTAGTTTACTAGGCAATTCTATCAATTTTGCAAATTTCATGTACAGTATAGTGGCTGGATGTCAAAAGGTGTACTGTAGATATACCTGCCAACCAAATTTCTTTACAATAGTAAAGAACCATTTTATTTTGTGAATTATTATTATTTTTTAAAATCCACAATTATCCCCATAACTGTCATGCCCATTGTCACCCATTAAAAAGATGTCCTCCTAGCACATATGATGCCACCATTCTGTGAGGGTGTAGGCTAACACATGCTTCCTCTGATACATTTGAAACTAGCCACCACATCTTTTCAATGCCACTGGGCAGCCAACCATTCTTGGAGGAGAACACTAACAGCCAATTATGTTGCATCAGCTAACAGACGCCCACGTTGGCTAGCACTGAAAAGGGGGAGAACCATTCAACCGTCCCAGAGAAAACCAATTATGCTTACTTTACACTCCTGGCTGTGGCAGTGGCATTGTGATCTCCTGAATAATGGCTATGACAGTGATCCTGACAATACATCCAGTGCCTAGATGGTTGTGCCACTAGGAAGAAGGGGTGGAGCCAAGGGATGAAAGTGGTTTTCTGCTGGGTATACAGCATATACCTGTATATCACAGACTTCACCTCTGATTTGAATGATGAAACTGCAGTTCTGCACTGAGGTCAAAGTGCACGATGGGAATTGCTTTACTGAATAGAAACTATGAACATTTCATGAGATCTCATTTGGTATATTAAGCTTTTGATACAGTATGTTATTGCTTTTAATGAAAAAAAAAAATCTTGTAGTAATGTAAGCTGACATCTTAACCTGCAGAAAAGAGTCCTCACTAAGTATACTTGAAACAATAAAATGAATATGCATCACTTTTCCCTGAAAGCCGGACAAATCAATATCGCAATAACATGTGCATAGAGCTCAGTCCCTTATAAGATAAAGTGCAGCTTGAAGGGCAGAAAGATCCAGTTATTTTGCAACATGGCTTCATTAATTTGATGAAAATCATCCTCACTACACACATTTTCTGGCACCATCTCACAAACCTGCATACAAATACACACACGCCTACACACCATCTCTACCCTCCCACAGAAAAGCATGTAATAACTGAAAAGCATGTAGAAGGCCTGAGGTTAATAACGTTGCATTATCAGAGATGTCTTGCTGCTTTGGTATCTTCCCTGTTATGTCTGCAGCACAGAAAAAACACTAACAGATTATGTTCCGTCAGTCATGAAGACATTTTAATGCAGTTCAGTGCAAATACCACTGAACAGGCTTCCAAAAAATTAATTAACCTTAAAATACAAGAATTGAACTGAAAATCTAAATGAGCCTCAGTAGGTTGATGCATTTGGAGTTGAGGGGGGGGGATACAAACAAATATCTTACCAAAGTCTTGCAAAATCATGCATGGTAATAACATTTTTGTTCCTAAAATAAGATGATACATACATAATGGGCTCCAATCAGATTGATGTTACTGTATCATTGCTGTAGATGGTATGCACTAATGTCATGCGTCCTTAATCTGAGTGAGTGCCAAACCATTCTGCAGTATGGCTGCATTTATTATGGAAATCATCAAAACCTGGAAAGACACAATAATCTAAAACTGAATTCAAGGCAGCTGGACTCAACAGCAATTCATCCAAATGACCAAAGTAACAGTGATCCATGGACATCATCAATATGTTAGGAATCAACTTTTCTGACATTTATATGTACATGATTTCAATACCAAGGCAATACACGAAGCAAAACCCGAAAGCATACTAAAGCTTTGATGTTTGTACTTGAAGATGTAATTTATTGGTGAAATTAAAGTGACAAACACTATTCTGGTTGTATATCTGTACTCAGCCTTTATTTGGAAAAATCAAAGCTGGCACAGTCTGCTTTGTTCATAGTTAACACTGCCTAATGTCCTACCTATGTTTGTTCTGGTAAAACAGTCAGCGATGAATGAATGAATTAATCAATGAATCAATTCAATGAACGAGCCCTCATTGAAATCTTGTATAGCTGCAGAGAATACAGAGAGAGTGTGCTTCTGTGAATTGGATTGATCATTTTTCTTATCTTTTCTTCAGATTTTGGCTTTCTGTACAGACAGCGTTGAATTCTTGCTGAATGAACACATGTAGAATATAGTCATCCTGTTTAAACATTCATCCTGCATTCACAATGAACACTAACAGTGCCACTGTATTTCAGCAACACGGTGAATGTAACCAGTAACTCTCACCTCACACTCTATACACTGGTGGTTATTGTTCATATACTTTCCATAATTGGTCTAATTATATCTATCTATCCATATCTATCTATCTATCTATCTATCTATCTATCTATCTATCTATCTATCTATCTATCTATCTATCCATATCTATCTATCCATCTATCTATCTATATATATATATATATATATATATATATATATATATATATATATATATATCAGTGGCGGATGCTGGTCTTTCAAGGAGGGGAAGCTCAATTTCGGGCTACATCATAAAATGTGTCGGTTTATTTATATGTAAATTCTATCCTCCATTCCTTTTCAAGAAAATGATCTGTGACCCTGTCGTACCAACAAGGCGTCTTTTCCAGGGACTTGACTAGTGTCCTCTCAATGGCCAGCAGAGCTAGGCTGCTTAAACGGCCTTGGCTCATGGTGTTGCGGGACTAAGACTTGAGCTGCTTTAAACAGGAGAAGCTCTTTACACCTGCTAGCTCGCTAGCTGGGACTGGCGCGAGGCTAGTGTGAAGTGTGTCCATCTGTGAGTGCTACCGCTGGCCAGAAACTGCGATAGAAGTCAGAAGGAGTGATAGAAGTCAGTCTCCAAACACAAGCTACAAAAAAACACCAGAAATAGAACCTCGATTTGTCGCTAGTCGTTTTTAACAAAGAAAATGCCGCTAAGAGGATTAGGAAAGTCTTCGGTTCAACTAAGAACAGAATGAAAATTTAAAAATGCTCCCACGGATGTTTACACCAAAAGATCACTGATTCGCTCATTTAGCTGTCAATCAAAAAGGGATTTAGCCTCAGAGAGATCATCCAATCATCATGCAGAAGCTGAGCGTCCGGGCCAGCCGAG